>NC_051169.1:571012-836012 GCF_013339725.1 Rhipicephalus microplus | reverse complement strand
TACGCTTCCTTTGTATCTGATCAGATTATTTGGTTTATTATAATTCCTAAGCGTGTCCTCATGGTTTAATAGTGATTAGGGTGCTCGGCAGCTGGTCGGAAAGGTCGTTGGTTGATCCCAATCGTGGCAGTCGCGTTTAAATGAAGGCGATATGCGAGAGGCTCTTGTATTGTGCAATGTCGGTCCACAGTTAAACAAAAACAAAAACAAAACTATGATTAGCGTGTCCGGAGCTTTTCACTAAGCTTCCTAATAATACTGTGATTTTACCATGTAAACAACGTAAACTGTTAGTTTCCTTCACGTCAATGCGGAAGCTACGTTGGGATGCTTTGCTGCAGTGCAAGCTTGTTCTGTAGCGAAGTTCACCAATGTCTACTGTTTTTTTTTTATTGAATGCGTATAAGACCATAGCCCCGCTCATGTGCGTTTTCCCTTCTGGAAAATGCATATGGAAATGTTTTCCTATGAAAATGCAGCCTTAGCCACTAGACCCCCGTGGCGTGGCCGTCAACTGGTTCTTCACAGTAGTACTTTAATTACTGTCCCACTTTGACGCGAGCACATGTCTCCTCTAATTGAAAAATCAATTAATCTAGTTTCTACAATTATGATGTTATTATTGTCTCTAGACATTTTAAGATCTCTACTGCTACAGAAAAGCTAACTATGAACGCAGAAATAAAATATTGAGTTTGCCTTAGTTTGAGTTTTTTTTTTACCCATTTCGTGAAACACCCGGTATATTACACGCGATTTCCAACAAAAACGATTTCTGGAGCTTTACGTACCAAAATCACGATATGGTTGTGGGTCATGTTGTTTTGGAGGGCTGCAGATAATTTCGACTAGCCGTAGTTCTTTAACATCAGCTGATTTTGCCCAATGCATGCTCTTCTGTAGCATTTCGAATTTATCGAAGTGCGACCACCAATGAGGGATCGAACTTGTGTCTCTCGTGTCGAAAACCGAGCATCTTAACCACTGCGCCACCACAGTGGGCAATTCAACAGGAATGCCTGCCATATCCATTCCTCAAGAAGATAAGTGAAAATTTGAAGACTCGTTTTTTTCTTTGTTAGACACAGTAGTAACTAGAACTAACAGACGATGGTGCCAAGGAAAGTATAAGGAATAATATTAGTAGTAAATTTAGTGTAAATGTGAAGAAAGAAAAGTGGACGAGAATATAACTTGCCGCTGGCAGGGTACCGAACTCGCGACCTTGAAATAACGCTTTCGATGCTCCGATATCACATCGTATATAAGAAGCTTCAGATAGAGATTTCTGCGATGTGCCGTTGCTCGTCCAATTAAACTCGCGTCTTTACGGTACTTAACCTAAACATAGCTTTGCAAAATCCAGCAGGTCAAGGGTTACCTTAAGCTCGGCTGGATTCCTGGTATCTGTCGACGATCGCTTGATCCGCATAAGACAAAATAGGCACGTGCGCCTCCGCAAACATATATCACGGAAGTCTGTTCTTACTGCTCTTCCTTTTCTTTTTCATCTTCCACGAAACGAGTGACTATGGCATCTCGCATTATTTCTGGGCTGAATAATACCGGCGGCTGGCCTCCTTCTCTAGCTGCCTGAAACGAGCTGCTATACTTCTTTGCTGATCGCTTTTCCTGCAAGCACGGAATAACGGTGAGCGCACGCCAGCCATCCTCCTCAGTTCACTAAGGTGCACATATTCACTCGCTGCTGCTTAATGACAAAAACTAGTCTTCGGAGAGGAGCTAGTGTGGGGTGAGAAAGCGGTCGCCAGCGATTTCTACAACTCTTAGCATCTCGTTTCCTGCCTTTCCCGATCCCACTTTCTTTCTTCCCATCTTTTCTCTGTTTCATCATTACATTAATGGTTTCTGTCTGCTTCGGTTGTACCAAAGGTGCTAGGCTGCTGACTTGAAGGCCACGGGTTCGATTCCGTTCGAGGCTGTAGCATTTCGATTGAAGGTAAATGAGAGAGGCCTTTGTATTGTGCGATGTCACGCCCTATGGTCTAAATTTCAGTGACGCATCACTATGGTATGCCTCATAATTATATCGTGGTTCTGGAACGAAAAATGACGAGTATTGTTGTTGCATTGATTAATTCTTTTTTACTGCACACACGCGTGTAAGAAGCCAATGCATTGTGCAAGAAGCCAAAGCAAGAAATGTATCGCGTTGAAAATCGAGCTTTGACCTGTGTCACTAGATTGGAATGTATCTACGTATCTGATGTAATATCATCATAAATAATATATCAATAGCATCAGCAGCTTTCCGGAAATGCTGCAGGCTGCGCGAAACGAGAGAATGAAACATGCCCAAGCAGTTTCGCAGACCAGAAACTATCTCAGTTTATTCTACTTGAGAGAAAGAGATAAGTAAACGTTTGTTTTCGAAACAGTGCCCCGAGCGATGCTCGCGGTGTCACCCTGAGGTGGGAGGGCTCCTTAGTCCAGGAACCCTCTGGCTTGTAATGTTCTCTTGGCCCTGGCGACGAGTTGTTGTTAGTCTTCCAGGTCCTCGAGGGCGAGCTTCGCCTCTCACGTTTCGGTTAGGTCTTCGTTCGTCCGTCCTGATTCATTATCAGTCGTGTGTTTTTGCAGAGAAAGAGAAAATACGATGATGCTGGTGTCCTTAATGAAAGCTGATGCTAGCAGAACTGATGGTTAGGTACGAAGCTACTGGAGGTGTTGCGTGCGAGGTACACACACTGGTGAGACGTCAATACCAGTACAAGACGGAGAAATGACAGGGCACTGATAAAGGGACAAGAATACGATAATGATAATTATCACAATGTCTTTAATGGGAGCTGAAATTGTTTGTCTGGCTAGTGGCGATTCACGGTACTCGGATGTCGAGATGTTGGGCGACGTTTGTGCACACTGATCAGGCACGCATCAAGATCAGTATACACAAAGGGCAACTGACAGAATGTCGAGTGACGTGCAGACACACTTATACAACGTCATCGAGTCGGAGATGGAACGATGTGTTCATGAGGAGAGCAAATGGAGCGATATAGATTATCAGGACGTCTTGAGGGGCTAGTTGGTTCATTACTTCAAAAATAACGAAATGGGTAATTTGTCTGCCCACTGCACAGCCTGTGAATGTGAAGCACCATTTCGGCCGACTAAGATACTGGGTCATAGCAAAAACATGTGTGCTCGTGGGGTTTTGGAAGCGTTTTTCATTAACATGAAAAGTGATAGCTGTGTAAGTGAGACCTCGATATCGCTATACGGTGCAGAAATGTCTTTTTTGACCAATAAGGTCGGTTAGCAATAAGTCCTGGCACGTCAGCGCAACTATATTCGGTTTCTTATTTAACCGACGATCTGCAGTCAATAAAACGGTTCGTAGTTTACGCTCGATCTGCTTAAGTGTTTCTTCTTTGTGGTGTCTTTTTCTTTAGTTGCGCTTATTTTCCCTTTTAAGTTATAAATTATGACCACTAAACATGATTTAGCCACGAGACTTAAACAGATGCGAGTGAACTTAACTATACCTGATGCACAAGTATAATCTTATGTGTCATACAGGAGGCACCACGCACACGCGAATGACTAGATGCGGTATCTGAAATTCTTGCGTTATATGGTAGTGGGTTCGATTCACGGCAGCTAAGGTGGAGTCTCGACGAAGGTGGTATGAAGGATTATTCATTACCTCGAACTGCGGCGAATGTCAAGAAAGAGAAAGAGAAAACGCAGGTTAAAAAAGAAAAGAAAGACAAACAAGCAGTTGTAGGAACCATTTCGAAAATTTACGCATCGATGACACTTCCCCAAACGCGCGACAACACGGCGAACAGACAGATCGAGTGATCCCTTTCTATATAGCGTCACGGGCGCCAACAAAATCGACACTACCGTCATTGTAGATGCCGGTTTTTATTCATCTGGGTAAAACATTTGCTGGAGCAAAACACGCTTCTTTGAGAGAAAAAGATAGACTGCGAATACTCGCATCTTTTTCTCGTGAGTTTGAGTGCAAACTGCGCGCTTCAGTTTAACCGCGAAACTTTTCGTGACAAAAAGCACCGACAAATAAAGGTTGTTTCCGTTTGTCTGCCCTGTATAACTGGCTGTTGTATAAAACACACAAACGGGAACAGAATAGATGGCGCCAAGCCGCTTCGCTTGCTAAAGCTCCTTTTTATCGCTCCCCGATTCGTATGCAGTACAGAAGGAAAGAACGGAACGCGGTCGAGCCACCCGCCTTGCCCCGCAGCTACCACTACTGATAGCAGCCTAAAGTAAAAAAAGGCAAATCCGAATACCTAGCTTCGGTCTCCTGAAACTTTCAAAGCGAGCGAAGCAAAACACCGGCTCGATGTTTTGTTCACTTCGTAACTTTTTCGCCCTTCTTACAATCGCGTCAGCAAGCGACAACGTTTTTGGACAAGGGCCCGTCTGCTTTGGTGACCGCTTTTACGTTGGTGACGGCGTCTTAATGCATCACGTCGACGAAGTGACGTGTACTGGGAGCTTTAAGAAAGGACGTCACTCAACCACAGCTGTCAACCCCTCCCTCCTAATTTTTTTTCTTGAGCGTTTTCTGCGTTCATTTTTTTTGTGTGTGCGCGCTTTGTAAGTGCAGCAAAGGATAAATAAGAAAGTAAAAGGAGGAATGACAAGAACCGCAGAACAGGGATAGCGTGCACATTCAGAGGACGCGCGTGGCACTGTCATGTTGCCTGGTCTGGCACAAAAACGTACGACACAGCACAATGATATGGAACGTAAGAGTTAAAAAAAATAATGCAACGTCTACATTGTCAAGAAAAGTGGTGAACCAGATTGATTGTAGACCTCGTCTGTACGAGCAGCTGGGTATGAGATAGCAGACGACGTCAGTCAGAAGCGCGAACGATACGAGTTACAAGAAACTAGAACCACAGCCAAAAGCTATTCGAATAAAACTGCGCTTCAAAATACTTGTGATAGCAGTGCCAACAGCGCTAAAGCGCATTCAATTCAAGGCCGTAGTGTGACTTCCTTCGACAAGCTGGCTGACATGACGGCTCGCTCGCCACCTTCATTTGATACCCAGCCAGACACGTCTTCTTCTGACCGGCAAAATCTCATTAGTAGCGACATTGATTGATTTGTGGGGTTTAACGTCCCAAAACCACCATATGATTATGAGAGACGCCGTAGTGGAGGGCTCCGGAAATTTTGACCACCTGGGGTTCTTTAACGTGCACCCAAATCTGAGTACACGGGCCTACAACATTTCCGCCTCCGTCGGAAATGCAGCCGCCACAGCCGGGATTTGATCCCGCGACCTGCGGGTCAGCAGCCGAGTACCTTAGCCACTAGACCACCGTGGCGGGGCCATTAGTAGCGACAAGTACACTCTGCGATTGGACGTCCGTGCACTTGTATACCCGTTTGCCCTGCTGCTTTCTTTTTTTTTTTTCAATCTCGATCTGATGACGTAATTTCTTTGTCGGAAAGGCTTCACGCTGGAATGGTTAGCAGGTAGCAAAAATGTTTCAAGTGCTCTGCTCCATTGTCGACGGTGGACACTCATCTTTTGTGGCACTGCTTTATTTCCGGGAATAGTTATGCACATGATGTTCAGGGATGAATTACAACCTGTAATCGAGAGGACTATACCCGTCAGGTAAGGGATAAATGAAATCGTGGCGTACGGAGTATACAGAGGATTGCGTGCAACGCAGTGGGATCCGGAAAGACCTATTTAAATAAAAGCCACGTACTTGACACTGGGATGCTGTGTTGTGACCCTCCCCAACTTTCTTTCTGTCATCGCAAGGAGACCCTCGTCTGTTCCACTGGTGTCTCAGAAGATTAATGGCTGATAAACATTGCTCTAGCACATCAGCAGGAGGCGATACACGTTTTGTTGTCGTATACGTGCCGAGGCTGCGGATAATCGGGCTAAATGTATATATCTGGTGTAAACGACGACATTTGGAAGAATTTGCTCATAGTGCACATACGCAATCTCTTGCATGCAAGTCTGAAGAATACCCTCGAAATTTGAAACTTGAAAGCATTTACTTTCGATAGGTTTCTTTTGTTCACTTCTGTGGGCGCCTTATCAGACTATCTTTCATCACGGGAATTCAGATGAGTCGTACCTTTGTGAATGTCAGTCGGAGACACTACATAGTCAAAATGGTTGATTGGGCGAGTTGGTGATACATGACTAATTATGAAATGGAAGCGCACAACGTAGAAGCAGACGGAAAGACAGGGACAAGCGCTTGTCCCTGTCTTTCCGTCTGCTTCTACGTTGTGCGCTTCCATTTCATAATTAGCTACATAGTCAAGCTGTTGTACGCATTAGAGCCACTGGTCACTCTGCGTCTCGAAAACACTAGCATTAGGGGTGCTGAATAATAATAATAATAATAATAATAATAATAATAATAATAATAATAATAATAATAATAATAATAATAATAATAATAATAATAATAATAATAATAATAATAATAATAATAATAATAATAATAATACATTAAAATTATACAAACCGTACTTACTCCACAAACCAAGTTGTTTTATACGAATGACATGTACTCGCACAACGCGAGTAATGTTGGCCACGTCTTACTAATGTTTCCTATACGCTCTGCAATGTTGGCTAACTTCCGGCTATCAGTGGCCACTACTGGCTATTTGTTGAAAACAGTTTTAATTAACGCACTCTTCGATAATTTACCGTTAATTCATCACCAACTTTTTTTTTTCTCCTGTGCGCTGCTGTGCTCACCTTCTTAAGGTATTGATCGTCGCTATAGGAAAGCAAGTGAGTCTTCGTTTGACGAACGTCAGTTGAGACGCGATGAGTCTTCTGTGCGAGACGGAAGCGACCTCTCAGTTACCGAGTATTTCCTGAAGACGGTCCATCTTGCTTCTATCCTGTTAGGCTGCACCCCGCATTTTGTGAACATACGCCGTCACCCTCTTCTTTGCTCTTAACGCTCTGCGGTGGCTTCAATAGCGTGTACGCCTTCCTGCTTCATCTGTGTTATGTATACATACAACGACGGTACCCTCAGTGTGGGACATCGCTTGAGCCCCGCCGCGGTGGTACAGTGGCTAAGGTGCTCGGCTGCTGACGCGCAGGTCGCGGGATCGAATCCCGGCTGCGGCGGCTGCATTTCCGATGGAGGCGGACATGTTGTAGGCCCGTGTGCTCAGATTTGGGTGCACGTTAAAGAACCCGAGGTGGTAGAAATTTCCGGAGCCCTCCACTACGGCGTCTTTCATAATAATATGGTGGTTTTGGGACGTTAAACCCCGCATATCAATCATTGGTATCTGCAGATTTGACCGGTATGTATTAGAGATAAAGTGTTTATTCTGGTTTACTTATTCGTGAGTTCCATGCGAAACAAGGGATCGTCCGAGCGAGATTGCCGTATACCGTAGAGACCGGAAGAAAACGTGTCAACATAGGTACCGTTCTACTGGCAGAAGTGCACAGCGCGTATGAATTATTCCACGACACTATCCTTACCTATACAGGGAAGTGTTGCCTGTTTAGACATGTAAGACAAATATCCCACGTGACCCGGGGGTCACGAAAGCGTATTCGGGGTAACGAACTTGTAAGGCCCTTTCGCGCGAGCATCTGTCACCCCAAAATCGGCTCCGTTACGCGAGACTGACGCTCCCGAAATACCCGAGTTGTGGCATGCAAACTTATAACCGCATTTAGTGCCACAGTGCTTCTTGTTCGCGCAATCCGAAATAGTTCCGCACGCTGCCGCCTGCCGCAACCTGTCTGTCTATAGTTCCGTGCATCAAGATGTGGGCTCCCGTCAAACGACCAGCGGATGGAACGGGTGGTCCCCCGTCTCTTCTAGGAAGCGGCAGAGTAGACAAGACAACACCACCACAAGGAACTTCCGCATATATCCCGTTAGAAGTATACTTCTAACGGGATATATACTTTGCGGAGTATAGGTGCATTGGCACTGCCTTTAAGATGGCGTAGTTTATTCATCAATCTGCACCGGCTGTTTGCTTTCGAGCTCGTATCACATTCCACCGATATCTCCGCATAGTTCACTACATATTCGTTCCTTGGTTTTTGTATTTAACTTCAGCTTCTATTATTTCAGTTGAGTGGAAGCTTTCCAGGTGACTTCTGGTGACTGTATCTATGAAAGTAATAGTTTTTTTGTTGTGCTATTATTAACTTTGCCTAAATGTAATCATTTGCAATGCCCCGCCGCGGTGGTCTAGTGGCTAAGGTACTCGGCTGCTGACCCGCAGGTCGCGGGTTCAAATCCCGGCTGCGGCGGCTGCATTTCCGATGGAGGCGGAAATGTCGAGGATTGCGTGTTCAGATTTGGGTGCACGTTAAAGAACCCCAGGTGGTCAAAATTTCCGGAGCCCTCCACTATGGCGTCTCTCATAATCATATGGTGGTTTTGGGACGTTAAACCCCACAAATCATCATCAATCATTTGCAATGTTCGGGAAGTCCAGCTACACGATGGCCACAACAGATTGCTACAGCAAACATATTTTCCTTGCCACCGATTTAGTTCTGTATTGATTGATCGACTGATTAATCCAAATAAAACCGAAAAGTATTTTGTTACCGAATTCGAAAGCATTAAGTTCTAGTTACCAATGTACTTCAGTAGCTGCCTCAAAATGACTTAAGAACTAAGATTCGAACTTAAATGCCATGACACGAGTCTGCCAGAGCACGAGACATGCGCAGTGGAGTGCATGGTAACAGCTCCAGCGCAGTTCGTATAACTTCCACAATGCTGAACGCTTTTAACGAAACGGAAAGCAGCGAGCCCTTATAGGAGATAAGTAGCTGTATATGCCCCTGTTAACTGCGTTATGCGCCTCTTTTTCGCGCGACCTCGGTGACCCGCAACCTGCCGTGTGGCTCACACGCGCGGGCACCATGGTTATGCCTGGTATGCGTGGATGTGTACAGGCAGATTATTCATGCAATATGCTGATTGCGTCTCGGCGAACATTTGCTCTCTGTGGTGGAACGCTTTTTCATTCGATAACGCCCCCTATAGTGTTTTGGATCGAGGAAGCGTCGCGGGACGTACACTTTGTAAGGCGCTGAAGTGTAGTACGAGGTGAGTAACGTGACCAGCGGACTTCTGCGACTAGATGAGCGTACACCATTGGCTGTAATGCACATTCGCGCGCAGTGCACATTAAGCGGCCTTCTAAAGTTAATTCGGTCGAATTAAGGAACTTCCGCGAAGGGCACGTGTGTAGAAGCTTCTTCAGTGCGCTTGGAGAGACGCCTAGTGACGGCAATGTGCATTTATTGGGTGCAAATCTCTGAACGCTGATTAGGCCCTAACAGTTCTCGTATACACACACTCTTCGATTTGAAGCAAGCAAACATGTCCCAAATAGAAAAAGAAAGAAATCAAGCGTGTTATTCTCGTTTATAGGCCTCCTAGAGTGCGTTGCAGTGTATTTGGTTTTTTTACACGAATGTACGAAGTTTAACGTTGGATATACCATACTACACAGCATATATTGCGTTGATCTGGTGTTGTATATTGACTTGATTTGTGTGTGTGTTTTCTGGGAGTCTGTTTGAAGAAAGAGGTTGTCTCAGGATTATTTTTCTCACACATCTATCGACTAAGGACGATCAAGGTTTAGACGCTTGACCTTTATTTTGCGTTGTTTTTTGCAGCACGCTTTCAACGCTGGGTCACATAGAGTACCATAAATCACTTACCTAAGCCAACACATTAAGCCGCTTCATTTCAAGTGATTGGAATGTAAAAAACCATGGCTTATGAAGTATGCTTTCATTTATATTTCTCAGTGCATCACACACAAACGGAGGCATTTTTTGCGTTGTTTTATTTTTCTTTAGTATGTGCTCAATGCTAGAGACATGTGTGCATTGGTTTAGTTGCACGTTAAATAGCCCCAGGTGGTAAGAATTTGCAGAGCCTCCAGCACAGCGTCTCTCATAATCATACCGTATTTTGAGATGCAAGACTCCAACAACTGCTATCTTTCTGAGGTAGCGTCCACATTAGATGCCATGCATATCGAGCATTCCCTCTTTTTTCCAACACAGGACAGCCTGACGGCGTAAAGCAACGGCCACTGACCTCCGTTTCTATTTAATATTGCCGCAAAAAAAAAAGAAAAATCTGTGCCGTCGCCTTGTAAACACTGAATTGGGTATACTTTAGGTTCGCTCTCTCGAAGCACTTAGAAAGTTTATCACTGTGCTAATTAAATACAGCTGTCTGTTCGAACCTTCACGACTGCCGACAATGACAGCCTTCGCGTCTCTGTTTTGGCAGGATTAACTTACAAGGAAAAGAAACATGACACTGTTCGAATCGGGAGCTCTCGAGATGCGGCAGCGGGATGCAAGGAATGCACTAAAGGTCAACTGATGCCCCTCAGTGTTCCGTGATCACGGCAGTTTTCTCCGAAGAAGAAGAAGAAGAATCAAGAGCCGCCTTACAGAGAAACGAAAAAAATGAAAGATTGAGTTTGCGAGACATGTACAGTTTTCCGTTCCTTCGTAGCTCGTCGGATCGACAGGAAAACCATCCGTGTGTGCAATGGTGGCTATATTTAGGGACGCCTTCATCTGAGCTTACTGCGAGACGAGGCTAAGAGGTCAACGGAGGATAGCAGACGATATCACACGCACGGGTAGCAGACGATATGAAACGAGGCACGTACCTCTGTTTCTATAACTCCCTTCGAAAGCGTCGTCTGTGCACGTGCACTCAAGTTGTTCTCGTATGCAAAGAAACTTCGAGAAACGGAGGCTATCTTGCTGAATCTACTCAAACCGATTGCTTCCTCATACCGATTGTTTGCTCTCTGCCCCCGGTGGGTCTCTGAATAACTTTACGGGTCTTCCCGTGTTTGACTATCCTCGATGCTTTTCGTTCATTTTCGCTTTTTTCCCCCGCTTTGTAATATACAGCATGCCCCGAAGTCAATGGTTATTTGGCTTGTTGTTGTTTTTTTTTAGTTAAATGCGTTCATAGAAGAGGTTGGCTCGCTGGGTGCGAAGCTCGACACTCCTGTCTCACGCAACAATGGTGTGAATCCGGCTTAAAATAAACTGATGAAGAAGCAAGACAGTAGCAGTAGCTAACGTAATTGCAGACAGTAGCAGTAGCAGTAGGCAGCAAATATTTGCCAGCTCTAAATAACCCACCAGCCAACAAGAACACTTTTCCCCAAGGCAAATAATAAATAAATAAATAAATAAATAAATAAATAAATAAATAAATAAAATAAATGAATAAATAATGTGCGCTGCAATGGAGCAGTGTTTATTTATTTATTTATTTGTTTATTTATTTATTTGTTACATACTGCTGACCTGTTTACCAGGTCTTAAGCAGGAATGGGCATACAGAAATGTTTACTACAAAAAACATAATTGACATCACACAGCATACTGACAGTGGTTGCAATTAAACACTTTTGTATTAATTTACCAAAAACTAAAGAAAAACAATACAACATTGGCACAGCTTTGCTGACTGAAACGTACTAAAAAAGTGGAAACATTGCGTAACTCTGGGCAGCATGACTGTACAAAAAAACTGTTAGTGGTTATTGAGAGCATGTAGAAATAAATCAACTGTTGGACACTGTACAGCATCGGGTGATAGGCAATTCCACTCACGGGTAGTTCTTGGAAAAAATGAATACCTGAATGTGTCTGTGCGGTTAACGTAATCTAAAACTGTCTTTGAATGATGTGAGCGCACAGCATATTCACTTATTTTTCTCTAATGTGCACTGTTTTGTTGATACCAATTTTGTTGTGGAAAATGAGGTAAAAAAGCTTCAGCCTCTCCATTCTTTTTCTCTCCTGTAGTTTTTCGAGATCCACTTTAATTAGTAGAAGTGAAGGGTAAGCAAGCCAACTATAACAATTAAAAACAAATCGGACAGATTTTCTTTGGACCATTTCAATTTTTTTTTAATATTGAACTCAGTAAAGGGATCCCACACTGCAGCTACATATTCTAATACTGGTCTAATGAAAGTTTTGTACGCGAGAACTTTGATGTGTGGTGTGGCATTCACAAGCCTCCTTCGCAAATAGCCAAGCTTTTTCATTGCCTTTCTTTCAATATATTCTATGTGTTCATTCCATATTAAGTCTGATGTGAGTATGAGTCATAAATATTTGTTTAGTGACTTCGGATAACGCATGGCCATTGACGTGATAGGTAAACAGAAGCGGCGGTTTCTTACGCGTAACTCGAAATGCTACTGTTTTTTTATAATGAATTGTCATCTGCCAATTTTCATACACGTTTGTAGCGTTGCTAGTGCAGTATTTAAAGATTCTTGATCACTGTAACTATAAATTTTCTGATATAGTATACAATCGTCCGCGAAAAGCTTTATTTTTACGGGCAAGTTTAGCACAATATCATTAATAAATAACAGAAAAAACAACGGCCCAAAATTGACCCTTGAGGCACACCCGATTTCACGGGGGCGGAACTCGAGGTGACACCATCAATGGCAACACATCGGCTCCTCATTGAAAGATAAGCAGTTATCCATGCAAGTAATTTATCATTTTTCAGAATTGGTTTGAGCTTAATTAGTAATTTCTGGAGACTCACACGATCGAAAGCTTTTTCAAAATCCAATAATATAACATCTACTTGGCCATTCATATCGATCGCTGCTGCTAGGTCAAGAAACGTCTCAATAAGCTGGGTTACCGTAGAATACCCTTTGCGAAAGCCATGCTGAAGGGGCGTGATTAGGTTATTTCTTTCGACAAACGTGGACAAATGTTTGAATATTATATGCTCTAGAATTCTGACACTAGTGCATAGCAAGAAGATAGGCCTAAACGAGGATACAAGCGAATGGTCATCAGTTTTTGGTACTGAAGTGATCTTAGCGTGCTTCCAATCACTCGGAAGTTCAGCGCGCAGGAGAGATGATTTAAAGATCAAGCATAGGTATTTGGCATTCCATTCAGCATACCTTATCAGAAAGGCGTTAGGTACAGAGTCAATGCAGGGTGACTTTTTTGGATCGAGATTAAGCAGAAGCGATAAGACACCCCCTTCAGTGATACAGACTTCAGTGGTACAGTGATACAGATGGTGCTCGGCTGATGAACCAAAGGTGACGGGTTCGATTTCAGCCGCGGCGATCACATGTTGATGGAGGCGAAACGCCGATGTCGCCGATGATTTAACCCGATGTCGCCGATGTCGCCGATGTCGCCGATGTCGCCGATGTCGCCGATGTCGCCGATGTCGCCGATGATGAAACGCCGATGATTTAACGTGCGATGTCGGGGCACGTTAAATAACATCAGATGGTCAAAATTACCGGAGCCCTCCACTACGGGGTCTCTCGTAAACAAATCACTGTTTTGGGACGTAAAACTCCAGATAATATAATCATCTTTAACGGGCAATACAGCTGAGTGCACGCAGCTACTTAATGCGAAGTAAAGTATATTTCAGAAAAAAAAAACACAGAGGCAGACAGTCCCATGTACAGCAGCGATCGCAATCACGGAACTGACTACATAGGCTGAAGAACAAGAACGGAGATAGCGGTATTACCACGTCAGCTATACGACGCCACGTCTTTTTATTTATCAGTTCTGCCCACCATGTAGCTTCACACCTCACTGCACATGAAGCCCGTGGGTGCTTGGCTGGCTCGGACGCCGACTCATCAGTCTGGCTGCACGCAACATCATTGCGGCCGACGAAAGGAAAGGAGCCTAAAGAAAACGGCGCCAGGGAAACCTCTTCCGGCCGCCGCTCTATAACGGTGTCAGACTTTCTCGAATATTCACGGCCTGCCGCAATCTTCAAGCGGTCAGCCAGCCAGCGGCACCGTTGACCCGAGTTCATTGCCCAAGAGGGCACTCGAAAACGCCTCGCGAATAGCTGCCGAAAATTCGTCGAGTCTACAACGGCTCGGGCTCGACCAGGCGAAACAGAGTACTTCGACGTACTATACATACATGGCGGGTTGCGCAGCAATCTACCGCCGCTGTTTGGGAGGATATATACCGAACGAAAGCGAAGAAGAGCCCTGGGCCGTTATTTTTCTTCCTTCGAACAACGCTTCCCTGCTCGGATACAGTTTGGTTGCGGAGGGCGCTATATAAATCGATGGTCCCGACGAATTTCGGAAGATCCGCTCGACGAACCATGACGTGACGGCGGCCACCGCCGAAGAGTGACGGAGAGGGGTAGCTGTTCCGTTGCAGCGCGATTTGCGATGCGGTCACTCCGGACCTCTCATGCCCCGGAGGTACAGCCCGGAGGTGAATGAGTGGAGAGCGCTTGCTGCCAATTTGACTGATCTTTCGCGCGGAAAGTGGAATTCCATCCCCACTCTCACCGCTCGTGGATCTATAACTTTCGTCGCTTTGTTGTTTGCACGGCCAGCGAGGGCCTCGCGCTCGCTTGCCCGTTTTTGCTTGATCAGCACACCGGAGGCCTTTTCTCAAAGTCGTCTTTTCGAGAAGTTGCGGTGTGATTTACAAGTGTCATTTTTTCTTTCGTTTTTTTTTCTTTTGGTTGGTTGCACCTTCATTTGAGTTTTAATTTTTATTTTTTAATTGGTTCCTATTTTTAGTGGTTGTTAGGCGGCTGATCACCTTCGAGCGCCCGCTCGAAGGTGATCGCGGGATAGAATAAACTTTTATTGGCGAATGTGTATACAGAGAGCCATCGTTGGGTGTGGCTCCCAGTCCAAATATTCACTGCCAGGCGCGACCCTGCAAGCCCGCTGAACCAGCTGCTGCCATTCCTGCCGGCGTGAGCTTCGCAGTGCACACTCCCAAGAGAAAGGGGTGGTGGGTTTGGGTATGGGAGGAACGCCCTCTGGAGCACATAATTTCCACGTATATAGTGGTACACTGACGGTATAGATCCACAGAAGGGGCAGTAGGAGGCGTTCTGAGTCGGATAAAAGAGGTTAAGTATGCAGAGGCAAGGAAATCGGTTGGTCTGCCGTTGTGGCCCAGCGGCAGCGTCGGCTCTGTAGGATATGTATGACGGCTCTGTCGGTAGTAATCCAGCGTCGCGTTGTAGTTTAGTAGTTCTGTTTCTGCATCGTCTGGGTTGGACAGCTCCTCTACTGGTGCTCGGCCGGTCAGAGCTCGGGCAACCGTATGAACGCGTTCGTTACCATGAAGAGAGACGTGTCCAGGAGTCCAGACGATATTCACCGGGTGTAGTACAGAGGGTGAGACAGATGGAAGGATTCAGTATGTATGGGTAGCCACAAGTACTTGAGTGAAGGCACAGCAAGCAACTTGTGAGTCTGTCACTATGGTGACAGGGGAGTCATGTGACAATGTCGTGGCGTGAACAATGACCAGAGGGAGAGCTCCTTCTTCTGCGGAAATACTGTCCGCAGTTCGCAGTGTGACAGACGCCACGAGGGCGTCTGTGTCATCTATAATAGCTAAACACATGGCTGGATTCTCTGGGTAGTCTGCTGCATCAGTGTAGGGGACTTGCATATCTGCGGTACCATCATTAAATACGCGTGTCATAGCTGGAACTCGGGCACGTCGACGACCGGCGTGGCGTCAGGCTGCGTGGGATCGGAACCCCTTTGATAAGAGCAGAAAGAGTAGGGACAATTTTAGGCAGCGGTACTTGTGTGAGTTTTGCGGGAATAGGGTAGCCAAGACGAGACAGAATGGCGCAGCCCTGAAGAGTCCACCTGAGCCGCTGGAGCTGACTATTGTGCTGGGCCTCGAGCAGTTCGGTTATGGTGTTGTGAAGACCGAGTTGAAGAAGGTGTTGCGTAGGTGTGTGAAGGCAAGCCGAGAGCTACTTTCACAGCTGTCCGTAGAAGGATGTCCATATTTATTGTTTGCAACTAGTGTGAGATTATGATATGAAAGGTGATGGGTGAGCCGGGTAACTATGTGAGAAGGATGTCATGCACTAAGTGGATGACATCCTTCTCACAGAGGCCTCTCCTGAGATTGTAACGATAGCGCTGTGAGGTCGGCCTGGGCGACTTGGCGTTCTGCAGCTGCGAAACGTGAAAGGCCAGAAAAGACAGGGCGCTATAGTAAGAGCGCTCTGGAATTTTAAATCATTGCCCTTTCATTCATCTTCGAACTTCGCCATGGTACAGCCGTGTCGGTCAACGGGTGTGTGTGTCGCGTACGTCGAGCGTGTCCTCTGAGCTCAGAAACACCAAATAATGCTGCCCCTGCTAGCACGCTTATATTGGCTAACCACGGCGCGTGCTCACATGCTCTAATTTACATTGGTCAGCGGGGCAGGGGTCATTCAAGTCCGCTTTTCTCTACATGCACTTTGGCGCGCATAGATCCATCGTATACCACGAATATATCCACCGAGACATCATTTGACCCCGCAGCCGCGCCCAACTCTGAGGGGCAAGCAGCAGAAGGCTGCATGCGTAGTTGAAATGCAAGTGCGTAATACTCACCTCATTACGTCTCTTCACAGAGATGCGAAAACATTCGTGGTGTTTATTTCAATCAGGGAACACGGACCTGCTGTTCTTTCACATGTGTTTAAAAAAAAATATCGACCCGTCCGACGAAATTGATTTTCTCGCGAGTTCACAAAAGACGGCAACTAGGTCGGTTGCAACGTTGTGTTCCCTCCGGCAAATCGTGTACAATCTGCATTTTCTTATCAGCGTGAAATATGGGCCGAATTCCATATGCGGGGCGCGAGTCAATTGTTCCCACAGCGAAAGCGTTGCTCACCTCATCACGCGTGGCGACCCGTTCGGATTTTGATTGCGTAGTGTCTCGCGCCCACGAAGTAATCAATCTACATCTCGTTGACGCTGGAATCATTTCCGGCATACAGCACGTGCGCACAGACACGCGCAGACACACACACCCACCCACACACACACACACGCGCGCACACACACACACGCACACACACACACACACGCACACACACACACACACACACACACACACACACACACACACACACACACACAAACAAACACACACATGCAGTAAGATGACTCTCGCCCGCTTGTGCGCACGCGCATAGAAAACGAGAACAATAGGAAAGGCGCTGCACACGCTGTGGCGGCGCGTCTCATCCGACGGTGCGTATTACGCGACGGGGTGTAAACAGGAAGTCTTCCGGAGGCTTCTGAGGAGTAAGCGGCGCGTGTTTCCGATCCGACTGCGCGATCGCGAGGGTGGCATCCGACGGCTGCAGGCAGACGCAATTACGTCACCGAGGAAATGTGGGCCGCGCTCGGTGCATACAAGGAGAAACGTGTCTTCTGACGGTATAAGGGTGGCGCGCGTACAAGGCGGCACGCGGTGTACAATACAGGAGGAGGGACGAATGACTGCCGGTTGGATGAGGGGGAGAGAGTGGGGAGTGTCGGCGTTCGGAATGATGCCACCGAGTGAATGCCTGGAGGCGACTAAGAGAAACATTCGTCCATTACACGCCGCGACTGACGAACGGGATCGGATGGTATTCGACGTTTGTTTGCCACTCTGGTGTTTTGCGAGTACGTACTGTCTACAGTCTGCACATTCCTTCCCGACGCATACCGAAGACTTGTTACTAAAGTACGCGTGGAATATACAAGCTGACAAGCTACGTGGAAATGAGGTCTCCGATTTACTGGTTGGAAACATTGTACAGCATCGGCGCGAAAAGACAATATGATTAAACAGTTTCTGGCTGCCAGCGCATCCAAAGTAAAATTTAATAAACCCTATTCTGTATTTTCTACAAGTATTCTTCCTTATTTTTTTGTGCAGTATATGCCTCTTCCAGTCTGCTTTCGTTTTGGCTTTGGATCAGTTGATTCAATAGCAGTTTTCGTCAAACTCAAACACCTTACAAGTTGAACAGACCTCCGAGGAGAAATTTATGACGCGTAAGAAATGTATCAACTAGTATTGGTTTAGTGTTGATTCATTCATTCGCACCCTCCTTCCCTCCCTACATTCAACACTTTTTCCTTTTTTGTCTTTTTTGTTTAACATAAATGTACAGTACTCAGGAATGCGAGCCTGACAAATGTTTTTACTCGACTGATATGTGCAATTTCTCGAGGTAACCACATCCTGTCGTCTCGATGAATTTGGTCTCTAAAGATAACTTTGGCTCTGATCTACACGTTCTAGTCGAAGTTGCACCGATATAGCAAGAACTGAATACCGCCTGGAAATGAAAGTACGTGCCCTACTTAGACCTAAATGTTCCTGTTTCAATCCGTGTATACTTTACTCGGATTCGGATGACTGTTTCTAATTTTGTGAACCATGTCCGTATCCTCTCTGGTTTTTTTTTTCTTTATCATCTCTTTCGTCTGATCCACTTCGCGCTTATAACAAAGTGGAGTGGTGCCAATGCGTTGCATTCGTGCAAATAACGCGCTTACAAAAAATGCGCAAACCACCGGCACGTGTTTGCTCCCTTAAGGCGGGCAGGGCAGTAAAAGACTAGGGGGTGTGTTTACCGTAGCGTTGACCCGTGAATGACCGGTCGTTACAGGCCTCCACTGAGCTGGAAGCGACAACAATGCCTCTCCAGTTTTTTGTTGTTGTTGTTTTTTCACATTAACTGGCCCATGCTCGCCACTTGCTCGTTCCGTATAGTTTCTCACTAAATACCCTAGGGTCTCCATGGTATTGTGCCACAGCCAAATAACTTTTTTTTCTCCGTGGCCAAAGTGAAGATCAGATCAATAAGCGGGCACAGAAAGTAGTACGGCAAAGGAAACGGTGTGAGTAGTTTTTAATGCCATCGCGAACGCACTTCTTTTATTCATGGTAGTGTACCGCAATACCCGCACCTACTAACACGCCCATGCACGCTGACTGCTATAAAGATGTCATGCCGGTAAAAGGGTTAACCGTAGTCAGCCGAACCGGGTCTCGCTTAATGTCCCGTAGGCCTCGCATCTTACTTCGTCTTGCGTTGATTGCATTACGTAGAATTGCAGCTTGCCGCTATAGTATGCGGAGCCGGTCGCCGAAGGGTGTAGAATGCCATACCGCTGAGCGGTTATGCAAGACAGGACGCCGTGCCGATTCTCGGCCTCTGTACTTCGTGATTGATTGATTGATTGATTGATTGATATGCGGGGTTTAACGACCCAAAACCACTATATGATTATAACAGACGCCGTAGTGGAGGGCTCCGGAAATTTTGAGCACCTGGGGTTCTTTAACGTGCACCCAAATCTGAGCACACGGGCCTACAACATTTCCGCCTCCATCGGAAATGCAGCCGCCGCAGCCGGGATTCGAACCCGCGCCCTGCGGGTCAGCAGTCGAGTACCTTAGCCACTAGACCACCGCGGCGGGGCTCTGTACTTCGTGCAGTTACACAGGGAGCCAACGATACTTTTTCGCGATTGTGAACACGCTATTGTGGTACGAGAAACGTTCTTCTTAGCAACCCGCTGAAGAGAAGTTTACCCCGTGGGTGTCTGCAACACCCCCTTGTTTCTCGATATACCGGCTAGAGCTTGCAAGTAAGCTATACGCCTTATGCTTACATATTTAGGAGATCCTGTTCTACGAGCCCCGTATCCACAAGAAACATCCAACGCTGAAATTTTTAGTCAGAGAACATTTCAGCAGATTGTGATGCAGGACATGTGGCTAGCGAAGCCGACTGACCTATAGTAAAACACACCTACGAAAGACAAGTTATGGGAATTCGGCCCCAGGTGACAAACAACCACAGTTGCGCACGTCGAGATGCGCTCTGGCGAACCTATTTTGTGTCTTCCATCAGAGTTGCCGGTGGTGGCTACTTTGTGCCAAATTGGCTACTTTTCAACCTGTTTGTGAACGAATTCTAGTTGGTGCGACGACTATGCACAGGCTACCTTTACGTTTCTGGTGTTGTATATTGAAAATGGTTTTATTTATTCATCAATAGTGAAGACTCTGTTCATAATACTACTTCTGTTCCATTTGGTTACAAGTTTCGAGATAATATCAAATTTAATGGCTACTTTAGCTGCATTCGGCTTGAGTTCTGGAGCCTTTTCGATTCCATCCAACGGCAAGCCTGGCCTCCATCATTGTCTCCATCATTGTAAGCTAAACCTATAGTATTGATGGGTGGCTACTATGACCACACCCTTTGCAACGGAGACGTCTGCTGTGAGTCATGAGGCTAAATTTTTAGTTCATCAAGTGCGTAATGAATATCTGAATTGCATTTTTAAAAATATGTAAGCTCAGGCGCTGTACAGTAGTGTAAACTTGGCTATGATTTGTGTGTGGAATCTAACGTCCCAAAACCAGCATATGGTTATGAGAGACGCCGTAGTGGAACGCTCCGGGAATTTCGACCACCTGGCGTTATTTAACGTGCGCCCAAATCTGAGCAAACGGGCCTACAGTATTTTTGCTTCCATCGAAAATGCAGCCGCCGCAGCCGGGATTCGATCCCGTGACCTGCGGGTCAGCAGCCGAGTACCTTAGCCACTAGACCACCGCGGCGGGGCGTGAACTGGATTTTCATGCTATTTAAGCTTTATTCTTTTTCCCCTATTTTGAACATCCGATTTTTGAAAAGTATTTCAATGATCCACTCTACATAGTGAATGTGCTCACATCGCATCTAGCTGCCACAATTAAACTGACAGCTTTGTGGGGGATAGTGTCCAAACAAACATAAGGGACGTTGTGAAGGTGGTTGTTGTTTTCGTTGTTGTTGTGTCTGCTGTCGTCGTCATCGTCGTCTCTGTCGTCATCATAGCCATAATAATAATAATAATAATAATAATAATAATAATAATAATAATAATAATAATAATAATAATAATAATAATAGCAGTAGTAGTAGTAGTAGTAGTAGTAGTAGTAGTAGCATTGGTGGTTATGGTGGTGGTGGGAGGTGGTCACGGTGCCACCATCACCACAACCACTATGAATGTATGACCGTGGATGAAAGAAAGAAAGAGAGAAAGGAAGAAAGAAAGAAAGAAAGAAAGAAAGAAAGAAAGAAAGAAAGAAAGAAAGAAAGAAAGAAAGAAAGAAAGAAAGAAAGAAAGAAAGAAAGAAAGAGTTACAATACTTGCGATTGCTTTTGATCTTCCCTCTTGCGTATATGCTTCATGCTTTCTCTATGCTCACAACAGTGGCCTCACGAAAACTAAGCGGGGAACGTAGGCAACATTTCAAAGCCGGACACATGACGCAGCAATGAAACGGCAGCCTTTAAGCGAGGAAAATATTTTTACGAGCTATTCATCGCAGAATGCATCATTTAACATATATTCCTCGATATTCTGCTATTTCAGGCCTTGACACGCCTGAACGCAGTACGCACGCTATATATGACCGGACTTTACAGGTTTCCGTCGCGCTCCAATAATGACTTGTTTGGATAGTTACTGTGTGAATGATGCGCTACACTACTTATGTCCATGTATAGACTGTACGAAAATAGTTAATTGCTTCCCGTAGACATACACATGTTCGCGCTTCAGGGAGAAGGAAAATGAACAGGAAGAACGTCAACTAGGGCTTGTTCCGGTTGACCGCTCTGCATGGAAGGTGGCAATAAAAACGATGGATAAAGCACATTTGAAGTAAGTAATAAGGCTAAAAAAAAAAACGCCTGCTTACATATGGCGTCGACTTTCAGGGTGACCATGAAGCTTCTCGTGCTGTTGTAGCGTACACTGTTTACGTATAGTGTTAAAAAGGACAGATATATCAACAGCCTGTTTAGAGGTGGTAAACTGAATGCTTAGGAACGGCTCAGAGAAGACAGCAATATATACTAAGCGACACGGTTTCATAAAACAACTATAAACGTCCGTGAAAAGCACCGCGCGATTGCTAAGTAGTAGTTGTTGGAGTTCCAAAACATTAATAAGATTATGGGAGACGCTGTAGTGGAATGCTCTAGAAATTTTGACCAGCTGGATTTTTTTTCTTCAGCCGGTGCACCTAAAATTATTCACATGGTCTTCGAGCATGTTCTCTTTATCGGGATGCGGCCGTTGTGGCCGGGATTCGTTCGCGCGACCTTCGAGTCGGCAGTCGTGTACCACTAGACCATTGTGGCGAGTGAGAGCAGAAGGGGCGTGGGACCTTTACGCAATCCGAACGTGACCAGAGATAATGGATGACTCTATATTCGTGCATATCGGCGCGCATTTTACTCGAATGCTAAACACGCTCAAGCTGGGAGCCCTTATGCGCTCATTTTCATAGTGTTGACTGAGCAATTAGTACATAAGAGCTCTGGTTAAATGGGAACCACTTCCGAGTGCATCCGCTTGCCTTTCGATGCTAATCGGATTTTTCAACTGGTAGGTGATGGCCAGTTGGTATTGTTAAGGAAATAATAACAGGTATTTAAGGCACAACGGTACTAAGTCAATATTAACAGCAGACGGTAGAGTAAACAGTGAAGGAAGGTGCGTCCGAGTATAGAGTGTACATATATAGAACCGTTGCACGCACAGTAGCTATTGTATACGCAGTACGGGTGAAACCTATAATCTCACTCCGAACGGTGGCATCGCGCGGCGGAAAGAAGGACCGCTACTTACAGGGCGTACAACAAACCGTTCGTTTTCTGGGGTCCCCGCTTCTGGCACAGTTGGCATGTGGCGACGAGCTGTAACGGGTAATATTCGATTACGACGGCTGTCTGATAAGCCGGAGCGGGCCACCCGATGCCGTCGGTTCCGGGTGGAAGAACGGGCCTCCACCGGAAGATGTCGCCCTTCCATCAAACCGCGACGAGACGCGGTTCGTTCCGGCAATAAATCGACTTCCGAAAGCGAGTGGCGTATACACTGTACTCGTGCACACCTTCGCTTCCGGCGTTTGCTTTTCGCTTCCGGCTTCGTCCGTGTAGTCATCGCTCCTTTTTACACGCACACTATAGCCCGCATTTTCTTTAAATGTGAAATTAAAGATAATGGTTTTTCTTGCGATACTTCACTGCAGGCATCTTGGTCTGTCTGTCTGTCTGTCTGTCTGTCTGTCTGTCTGTCCGTCTGTCTGTCTGTCTGTCTGTCTGTCTGTCTGTCTGTCTGTCTGTCTGTCTGTCTGTCTGTCTGTCTGTCTGTCCATCCGTCCGTCCGTTCGTCTTTCCATCTGTCTGTCTGTCTGTCTGTCTGTCTGTCTGTCTGTCTGTCTGTCTGTCTGTCTGTCTGTCTATCTATCTATCTATCTATCTATCTATCTATCTATCTATCTATCTATCTATCTATCTATCTATCTATCTATCTATCTATCTATCTATCTATCTATCTATCTAGTCTGTCTGTCTGTCTGTCTGTCTGTCTGTCTGTCTGTCTGTCTGTCTGTCTGTCTGTCTGTCTGTCTGTCTGTCTGTCTGTCTGTCTGTCTATCTATCTATCTATCTATCTATCTATCTATCTATCTATCTATCTATCTATCTATCTATCTATCTATCTATCTATCTATCTATCTATCTATCTATCTATCTATCTGTCTGTCTGTCTGTCTGTCTGTCTGTCTGTCTGTCTGTCTGTCTGTCTGTCTGTCTGTCACACGATTCAGCCACCAGGCCAAATTTTAAGCATTTGCTAAACGCCTATAGACACCTTCAACTGGTGGCTACGTTCGTACTTGTGAACACTGTCGATCAAAAAGCAAATATTACGCATATCTGAGGCGCAACATCAGTATGTAAGTATTAGACGTTCAACTGTGTGCTCATTTACCATAAGATACATAGATACGTAATTCCGAAGACGCTAGTCTTTCTTACTCTGCGCTGAAAATGCGACGCTATATGCACGAAGAGTGGGTGTTTCTTACGCTATGCTGGAAGTGTGATGCTATGCCCGAAAAAAATAAGCGCTCTGCCGACGATGTGGTGCTGCCACCTGTCAGTAGCCCTGGGTTCTGCACAAGCTCGTGTTTCACGACGACACTGCCAGATGGCGTTCATGTCTTTCGCAGCGACTTTATCGCAGCGCCTCCTCTATTTTGTCAATGCCAGTCAGATGCGGCCGATTCAACATAGAGGAGACGCAGTCTGAGGCAAGGCAAAACATAAATGGGTGCTTGGCCGGCCTTTCGGCGACATTTGCAGCGACACACGCAGATAGGCAGCCAATTCTTTTTTTCGCTTAGCTTTGTTTCTATGTATGGTTCGGCATGTTTGTTAAAAGGATGGAAAATATTGACATGTATCATAGTAAAGATATTGTAATCTTCGATGTCGGACGTTGTCCCATGACCAATGCGACTTATCTGTAGAGCTACAAAATGTTTCCTTTACTGTGGCGCCATTTTGTGGCAAATAAACATAAAATGCCATGATTAGGAAAGCGAAACTTTTTTTTATTTTGGTCATGTTTGAGGGATGCCACTTAAATTGATCAAAAGCTTAACAATAGACACAGTAAAAATTGACGGAAAGTTAAATCACCCATGCACGAGGTGGTCAGACATTATTGCTGAGACATGAAGCGCCTAATGGAGCATAAAAAATTGCAATATACAGATTATACATGTTATGTATTAAATAGTGTGACAGTTTAGCATTGATTATTATTATTATTATTATTATTATTATTATTATTATTATTATTATTATTATTATTATTATTATTATTATTATTATTATTGATATGTTGGTGAGGATAATTAAAACCCTATTTTTGTCATAAAAAGACGCTGGGGAGACCCTGCATGTACAGCATTTATCAACAACCAACATTGGGAGGTGAAAAGAGGCAGCCAGAAAATTCAATTAGACTCACATAACCGGTCTGCAAGCGATGGTGGAAAACTCTGCTCAGCTCCGATCTACAAGACCGAACCTGGGCTATCCAGTAGAGGTTACAGGAAGACGATCTGAGTGGCCTGTCCCGGACCAGCTACTATCCATATTTCGGAATAAGGTCGTCACTCACTCACTCACTCATTCACTCACTCATTCACTCACTCACTCACTCACTCACTCAATCAATCAATCAATCAATCAATCAATCAATCACTTAGAAACCTTCGCTTTCAACTGCTTGTTCACTTAAAATGCTCACTAATGCAGGCGAAAATATATTGCGTATTGTGGAGCTGAGGCTATGCAGGAGTACAACGCACGTTCCACCAGTTCTAACCCCCGTATTCAGAAACGTTCCTCGACTCGAATTCCATCCTTCACTTGAATGAGTTAAGCACTGCGCCGCTGCTCGACTGAAATTGACGCTGCGCTTCTTGCGAATCGCTGCAGAATATTGCCGACATGCAGTAACTTGTTCTGCCAAGAGACGGCGCTCCCATCGACTTTTTCAAGTCGAGGAGAGTTCTTGAGTGAAGGAGCGTTTGTGAATACGGGGGTAAACGTGTGACCTCGATGGTGAATCTTCCGTGAACAGAGCCGGCCGTCAGCTTGGCCGCCGGTGAGTTCGAACGATCCTTCGACAATTTAATTCACGTTTCGGCCCCGCCCGTGGACGGCACGTTTATACTGCTGCTCGTTTCGTGCCTCGAGTGTGTGCAGAGGCGTGAGAGTCGAGCGCGTGCACGAGCACACACGCGCGCGCTTTCGTGCCAAGTTTTGGGCCACGGTCGTCAACGCCCCGAGAGGATGATGGTTCCGCTGGAAGCGCCCGTTCGCGTGCTGAACCATCTGTGCGCGCTGGGTATGTACGTATACTGGGGACAGACTCGCCCACTGGGGGGAGATTGAAAAAGACAAACAAACAAAGAATATAGAAGGGAATACCAAAGAAAGCAGCGGCGGCGTCTCGTCGGAGACACGTCGACATAGTTGTTCGTGACCACCGCGGTGTTCCAGTTTTATCTTACTTTTTTGTTTGTTCGTCGAGGTGGAGCACGAGTAAAAAAATTGCAGCATATCCACGGAGTGAATGATGGAGAGTGGGGCGAAGAATTCGTCCGTCCATTCGTTCTTGCTTCCGTCCGTCCATGCGTCCGTCTGTGTGACCGTCCGCGCGTCCATCCACCCGTCCGTGCGTGCGTCTGTTCGTGCGTCCGTCCCTGCGTTCGTCCATGCATCCGCCGCTGCGTCCGTTCATGCGTCCATCCATGCATCTGTCTGTGTGTCCGTTCGTCCATCTATTCAGCACTCCAAGTACAACCATCTCGCATCTTTTCATCATATATTCTCCATATAGAAGCACCACCATCCAGCGGACATTTCAAGGACTAAACGGGAGGTGGCACACGCACACTTTCTTACGGCTTGCGCTTCGTGTCTTCTTCCCACCTTTAACCACCTCGAGTTCATGGTATATACTAGTTCACTGTATTTATGGCACTGCGGCCAAACGCTCGCTAAACCTTTCGAAAACCAAGGAGGTTACGCCCAGCGAGTATGACGTAGCAAACTTTTTCAGACAGATAGTGCTCAATCTACATGCCAATGGCTGCTAATGGTGATCGCAGCCTGCGCGTTAACTAAAAGCCGAATGCTCCTGTATCTCATTCCCCATTAGCAGCCATTGACATGTACATTGAGCACTATTTTTTATTGTTCAACAACGCACAGAAGAAGTCTCTCACCGGCACCACCTTGGAGATCAAAATGTTATACGTGTTACATACTAAGGGAGACGAACGGGTGCCGTTATAAGGAGCTTCGCCCCTAAAACGCACGGGTTCTGCAGCATGCGTGATCACGCGGGCTTCTCCTCTGATCTGGCATAGCACTTTCACACCTCCCGTGGGGTATAGTTAAAGCTTTTCAAGTTGATTGCCCCAACACCACTGACACGGGCATGTCATTTTGAGAAGAAAGTGAGAGACATCCTTCTTGATGACAGCGGGCCACGCCATGTTTGCGGCATCGTATACTCGATCCACGGAACAGTGTCTGCCGCGCATACAACTGTATCTACACCTTCTGCCTTGCCCACCAAACTCTGTCTGTTACACATAAGCTGAACATGTCATGGATTACACGGTACAGCTAACACCAAAGAGTTTACTCGTGAGCAGTGGGAGGCACGGCTTTCAAGCTCGTTCCATGGAATCTCATGTCAACGTGGTCGGAGCAGGTGACACGAGCACACAGTTTCCTGGACTATATATAGACAGGCTGCCCATCTTAGGTGAAAGCTTTTGCCTCATCTTTGGCCGACAACGCTCTCTGCGATGCCTGTCATTGAATAGACGCTACACCACATCCTGTGTGACTGTCCGTTGTATGAAATCCAGAGACAGTCACTGGCGTCCACTTTTGCGCGCATCGACAACAGCCAAATGTCTGTGGACACTATTCTGTCTAGTGCCCGAGAGAAGACATTGCAACAGAAGGCGACGAAAGCTCTGTTGAAATTCCCACGCGACACAGATTTGAACAAGCGACTGTAACAGCAATGTCACACACCGCGAAAGACAAGACTAGACTATGACTGAGTGTGCGCGCGTGTGCTGCCGAATGTGCTGTTTCTCTCTTCCCTCTCTGCTCTCTATCTTCATCTCCCCCATCCCTCTCCCATGTGTAGGGTAGCAAACCAGCTGCCTATAGGCTGGTTGACCTCCCCGCCTTTCTTTTCCCTCTATTTTCCTTCCTTTTGCCTCATCTTAGTAAATGTTTACTTGTTTATTTTTTAGTGGCCCAGTGCGAGTAATGGGGCTTGCGAAAGTTATCTAATAACAATGTGGCACGTGACTGCAAGAAGTTTTCTGTTGGCAGGGTTATTGTCTGCAGGGCTACTGTTCACGTAGCTACGTCTCAGCTTCACTGTAAAAAAAATCAAAGATATCTTTCCTTCTTAACGAGAGGGTGAAGATGGTGCCAGAGCCGGGTGGATGGTCCCACTTCGCAATTACCATATTCGGGATACTATAGAGCAGCCGGACGCGTTCTCGGTGTTTGTTATCGGTCCATGCACTGTTACATTTCTCAGAGAAACGTAGACCAACTCGGAGAGTTCGTGATTATTTCGCGAGGCCGCACGAATGAAAACACCGTGCGTGCATTAATCAGCATCTCAACACCGACAAAGGAGTTCGTTCAACTGTTACAATTTGTTCGAATTAGTGAACCAGAATGCGCGACCCACACTTCATACGATCTTTCTAATCAAAGGTTTACGAAAAGTTTCAACATATAGTGACAAGCGCCGACAGATTATAGCTCGCTGCCCACAAAGCTCCCGAAAGGTTAGGCAAACTAGCGTTCCGATAGGTGTGCGCAGCCCTCGTATCAAAAGTGGGTCATTTCTGTATTTACATTAGAGGCCCAGATCGATTTCGGGTGCCGTAGTTGTCGGCAACCGGACTTTTTCTGTTTGAACTCTACGCAAATGCCTTAAGAGCTTTATCATACGTCCGCTTGAAGACAATCTCGCCTCAAACAGAAAAATAAATAGCCAAAACGGTCATTCCAAACAAACGACCCTATAATAAGATCCGTGTTTGATTAATCCGTAACTCACAGGCCACACACTTGACAGCCGATATTAAAACAAGGCGTACCATTTCGTTGTTAATACTGTTGCTCGCGTGCCTCGGTCCCGACGCGAAAAGGAAATCGCAGCCCGAAACCGCGCAATACAATCGCGAACGAGGCAAGGCGTCAGCCTAAACCAATCTTGTTTGGGCGAAAAAAAAAAGAAACAAAAATTATTCTCGTTAAATCGAGACGAAAAAAAAAAGCAAAATGCGTGTCTATTGTAGCACGCGCGAGTCCTTTTTGCATACATCGTTGTTGTTATTATTTTTTTTTCTTTGTAACAATTGTTTGACTGTCTCGTAAACCTCTTTTCGTCTTCTTCTTCGCTCACCTATACCCCCGTTCACAATGTACCGGCGCAGTCATTCTCTGTAGGGCGTTTTATCAATTTACAGGAGCGAGAAAAAAAAAATTTGCATCTTAGAGTCGGCGCGTGTCCTGAGCGCGACGTCTCGTGTGGATTGAACTCTCTCGTCTGTTACTGTCGTCGCAGGCGCCGCCACCGTCGCATTTTGGGGCCACTAGGACAGCGCCGCGATAGGCGGTTACAGCGGCGGCTGGCGACACGACTGGGGATTGGAAGAAAAGAGCGAGAGAATTGAATAAGCGCGGAAACATTGTTGGCCCTTCTGTTTTGCTCCTCCCAAGTCTGCGGCGGCTGTGCGGCAAAACCCGGAGAATAGCTGCGACATCGGGGTCACGCTGGCGCTATACGCTTAGTAATGACGGCAAGCTTCACACGACTGGCATCAAATTCGCTACATTCTTTATGCTGTTCATCTGGAGTATAGCGTGCAAGGCGTTACGCCAAGCAAACGTCTCAACTACTCTTTAATCGCGGGCCCCGCCACGGTGCTCTAGTGGCTAAGGTACTCGGCTGCTGACCCGCAGGTCGCGGGTTCAAATCCCGGCTGTGGCGGCTGCATTTCCGATGGAGGCGGGAATGTTGTAGGCCCGTGTACTCAGATTTGGGTGCACGTTAAAGAACCACAGGTGGTCAAAATTTCCGGAGGCCTCCAGTACGGCGTCTCTCATAATCAAATGGTGGTTTTGGGACGTTAAACCCCACAAATCAATCAATCATCTTTAATCGCGGAGGCCTTGCGAGCGCCCACCTTCGTTTCCCATTATGCAGCCTTTGAAGCATGCAAACGGAAAGTCAGGCTATGGTTTGTACTGATTCATACTTGCCAGTTGCAAGCACTAAGGCGACAGGGACAAGAAAGGCCGCAACGCGAGCGCATATTCGCAACTCGAGGCTCTATTGCTGCAAAAGAAAACATATGCCCAGACGTTGCCCTCGCCTATTGCACGCTCAACGTTAGTTAAAAGAAGACACTGAAGATGCATGGCATGCGCTGCTCCATCAGCCATCTCCTTCCATCGACCAGTGTCATTTCTTTGCAGATATAGCCAAAAATTGGTGGCTGATACAGGTATTATTATATTAAATGCTCACGCAAGTTCACTTGTAAACGACAAGTGCGCCTTTTACAGGAGCACCAATAGAACTATAACGCCTTGTGCAGATCGCGCTCATTAGAGGTAAAAAGTCACAAAAAATTATTAAATGCATTTTCTTTTCTTTTTGATGCAGCTTTTTTTTTTTTGTCTTTTTTGTGAGCCTGTTCATCTGAGGGGTGTCTGAGCACACCGGAGAATATCGACGAGCCTATAGTTGTGACGTCACGAATGCGTCATATCAATGTCAGCTGTTGGCGGCCGCGAGTCGGGGCGATGCACGATTGGTCGACGCGCGAGCAAGCATAGGCTCACGTGCATCCCTCTCATTTATGCCTCGCTTCATACAAGAACAACTCGAGTCAGAGAAAAGTGCAAGACACGCCGAACGTCACCTAGGTGAGCTCTTATACAGCATAGCATACGAAGTAATCCGCGCATCTGCGGGATACATCAGTAAAAGCGTGAAATAATTCGGAGCACGACAAGTGATTTCTCCAAACCCGTGCGCTAATTTACTGCAACTCGAGGCGGCTGTTCATCTCCACTGTGTTCTCAACAAGTAAGCACGTTTCTTTTCTTCTTTCTTCGTCGTCGTTGACTGCGGTTTCCGCTCAACCGCTAAACGCGAATTGACGCCCTCACAAGCACACAGAGGGCACGCCGGGGTTACAGGAGATGCACGAATGACCTAATACAAACCACACCCTCTCTCCATTCAACCTCTCCCGATGGTTTCCACCTTACCGCAGCAAATTTGCATTCCCTTCCTCTTGCGTCTCTCTCCGCCCTTCCCTCTACCCATCGTTTGCATCGCTCCATAGCTAAAACTTGCGTTCCGCCGCGTCAGGCGAGTCCGAACGTTTTTTTTTTTTTTTCGGGAATGCCCATTGCGACCGTGGCCTCCTTCCGATTCGGAAGGTCCCGTGAGAAGTGGAGCTGGGAACGACGTCTGGAGCAGAGAAGCGCACAGACCACCGCGATCCAGAAGAGATAGAGAGAAAAGAAAGGAAAGATGAACGCAAATCGAAGCCGCAGTGGCCGGCCGACCGCGTTTGTTTGTGTCCGCGTGCGGGCATGTAATGCAATACGAATGTTATCACGTGACTCGCTAATCCGCCGAGAGACCCGTGACATCGCCGGAAAGCTGGCGACTTAAGGCGCGACACCGTGGTAGAGTTTTACTTCTTCTCGCGCTTGCTCCTTACTTCTCCTTCCTTCTTGCAGAGGCACGGAGTAAGCGCGGCACGGCAGGACCGGAATGCGCGCCTTCTTCAGCCGCGTACGGTCGTCGTTTTCTGTTTGTTTACGTCGGGGTTCCGCCGGATTAGGCATGCTGCCGCGAGATTATCCGCGCGCCTGTGGCCGACCGGGTGATGGTTGGGGCCAGCTTTTGTTTCGTACGGAGGTCCGACGACTCGCATTTAGATTCTTTTTTTTTTTATATCCGTGCCGGACGGCTCGGGTGACCGTTAATCCCGCATTTCGTGTGACTGTTGCTACGTGCTTCTGGTGCTGGGACCAGGTGAATCGATTGCCTTCAGCCGTACCGCCAGATCGAAAAATAGTAACGAGTGTGAAACTAATTTATAGGAACGCGAAACGCTATGGTCATTAGTAGGCCTGCCGAATGGCCGGAAATTCTGATCATTCGGTGCTCCTCACCATGTCTTGTCATCGCACTGTACACGGGGCCTGTAGCATTTCGCCTTCATCGAAATGTGACCCCCGCAGTCGAAATTCAGCCCGGGAATTTCAGGCCAGTAGCCGAGTGCTTCAACCACTGTACCACACGACCGAGAGCTTTTGTGAGTACTGAGGGACATAAATAAATAAATAAATAAATAAATAAATAAATAAATAAATAAATAAATAAATAAATAAATAAATAAATAAATAATAAATAAAGGTGGTATGGCTAATTAGAGACAAATGTATATAAATGTAAATCATTTCCTTTTAGTTATTTTTGGCAATAAATTCATAATAATGATACAATAAATGAATAACAATGAAATGAGAAAAAACATCCTATCCGCTTGCGGCATACGGCAGTGAGTTCGATGTGTTGCAGTACTGCCGTGTTCTTGGCTGCGTTTCTTTTTTTTTTTTTTGCTTCCAGAGGGCAGCACCATGGCCGGAATCGGCTTAAAGCAACGACTTAGTTCCGCCCGAACGAAGTCCCACTGACTGATTCCCGCCGCATTTAGCGCTTGTTTTTCGCATAAGCCACGACCCGGCGATTGCTCTGCAGTCGGGTATCGGAGTCGTGGGTCAGCGCTCGTGATAACAACCATGAAGGAACACTCGCAGTCGCGGTTAATCCTGCACGACTGGGTCACTAAAAGCACCATCCGTAGCCGGGAGGTCAAGTGCTTAACGAGCGCAGATCAACATTTAACTATATTGTTTATTATTTTTTTTTACAGGGGGCACTCGATGGACCACTAACGGTATACACTAAAGATTTGTGTACGTTTTGAGAAAACTGTTTGTTGGCCTAGCAGGTATACTTGCTTAATGACATACTTCAGCCGCGAAATAGCACAAACACAGAGCAAAACACACACAGACGCACAAACACACACACACACACACACAAATGCACGCACACACCACACGCACGCACGCACACACACGCACAATGCCCGGACAGACAGCACTTCCAACCGTATTAGACAGCGCAAACCCCGAAATTAACATACACTCATGCGTTGTGTTTGATTACTGGATATAGCCCCACCACGGTGGTCTAGTGGCTAAGGTACTCGGCTGCTGACCCGCAGGTCGCGGGCTCAAATCCCGGCTGTGGCGGCTGCATTTCCGATGGAGGCGGAAATGTTGTAGGCCCATGTGCTCAGGTTTGGGTGCACGTTAAAGAACCCCAGGTGGTCGAAATTTCCAGAGCCCTCCACTACAGCGTCTCTCATAATCATATGGTGGCTTTGGGACGTTAAACCCCACATATCAATCAATCAATTGATAACTGGATAGCCTATAAGGTACTCCTGACACGGCGCATTTGTGTATGTTGTGCATTTGATTTGTGGATTTGCGTTCAGTCCATTACAGCTGAAGGTGTTGCCCGACCAGACATTGTGTGTTCCTTTGCTACGTGTTTAAATATATCGTTTGACAACGGTCGGCGAATCACTCATCATTCGACTCACTCAGACAGAGATCAAGCCGTGGGTCGGAGTGAATCCGGGCGAGTGTTCTTTTGGCCAGCTCAAGTTCGAGTGAGTCCAGCTGAAGCAACTTTTGGTGAGTGTGAGAATGAGTGAGCCCTAAGCGCAACAATATATTTCACGAGTGAGGCTGAGAGAGCTCCGCGAATTTCGCTGGCCTATGGAGTGACCGTTAATCGAAGCATTCGTAACTCGCAGATTTTGTTGACGCCGCAGTACGCGAAAAAAAACTCGGCACCCGCCCGCCCGAAAAAGTGAGGCGCTTGCAGGTGGGCCGGCCACAGCCGCCGTCTTCCAATAATTGAAGCCACCTCAGAGAACATGGGCTGGTCGGCGATCAGCTGTTTCTATACTTAGTCATTGTCCAATCCAGAGAAATACGACGGAAACCATTTCTTATCATATGCACATCACCACATGGTATAATGGGCACTTCATTTCGATAAAACTGTCATCTGTGCTCTCACTGGAGTACCGACGTGACGTCGTACCATCCGATGCATTTGATTGAATGATTGATTGATTGATATGTGGGGTTTAACGTCCCAAAACCACCATATGATTATGAGAGACGCCGTATAGTGGAGGACTCCGGAAATTTTGACCACCTGGGGTTCTTTAACGTGCACCCAAATCTGAGCACACGGGCCTACAACATTTCCGCCTCCATCGGAAATGCAGCTGCCGCAGCCGGGATTCGAACCCGAGACCTGCGGGTCAGCAGCCGAGTACCTTAGCCACTAGACCACCACGGCGGGGCCATCCGATACATTTGGGCGTCACTGAAGTGGACGTGCCTGGTAAGCCCATGATCGATTCCGTAGTCAGAGGGATGGAGAGTGCAAGGGTCGTATGAGTCTCTCCCACCTCCATTTTGTTACTTCCTTAAATACGCACACATTTCAGATAGTTAAGGCCCTTCAGCACGTGTTTCCTCCACCTGAAAAAAAAAAATCCTCACTACGAGCCTGCCCACGAGCACCATGGCCGCTAGATGTAACTACTTAAAACTACTCAAAATTACTGTTGAGGAATGGGCGCCTCCATTTCATTCCAATTTTATTCGGGGGATTGGAACTTGCTGCAATTCTATTGCTTTCAATTCGTCTGAATGAAAAAAAAATATTGGCCCATTCTCATTCAAGGAATAGCCAAACAGTTCAATTCCATTCCTGCAATACCTCAACGTAGGCAGGACACCTTCATAGTTTTATCGAGTTGAGAATGAACGCCCCATGAAGCTGCTGACATGCTGGCATCACATGCATTATGATAACTGCAAAAGTACACGGAACACGTTATCAAGGTCATTGGTAAGTAGCTTGGTGACATATCTCGTGCATGCGGTACAACCATAGAACCATACTAATTCCTATAGGGGCAGTTCTCCCGTTATCTCTAATATTTGCATGGTCAGCATGTTCATCATCATCATAATTATCATCATAATCATCATCATCAGCAGCAGCGGCCAGACTGGGCCCACTACATGACAAAGGTCTCTCCCATGTTCCGCCAATTCAAACGAATGGTTAAGTTTTAATATTGTTTAAGCTTAAATGCGTTAATGCCAACATGACGGCAGAGCGTATTTTTATGCTGACAAAAGGGGTGTTCAAACGAAACTGAACGGTTTCTCCACGCGCACTGATCAGTCATGAATATGAAGGAAATTAAGATTCGGTGAAGGCGGACCAAGACCCTCTAAGTCTGCTGGTATTAGTTGAAACAGTGCACCGCTGGAGCACCTTGTGTGTTTGCATCGAATACGAAACACTCGGCCGCACTGGTCGTCAGCATTCACGCTTGACAAGCGTGAGGAGAACTTTCTGTGTTCACTTGTGCGCACGTATGCAATGTATTCCTTGCTGAGGAGGTTATTAACGTATGTGAGGTACTGAACTGCTCGCGAGAAAAAGATCAGGCTATGCATTGAGTAATACAGCATTCGCCTCTTTCGTGTGCGGGCATCGCTGAGAATCAACGTGAAGAGATATTTCTCCCTCCAGTATCTAATGAAATAATGTATTTGTCTGTATACAGTAATTTGTGCCTCGTTTTTTTTTTTACGAAAAGGCACATCATTCACACCTTTACACCCCTGCCTCTGGCTATCTAAAGGTGGACCTAGAGAATGCGTTGTGGCTTTCGTTTTCGACATGCACTCAGGCGGATACATTACTAGTTTGAGCATGATATTACAGCAGCAGCAATTAAGGGTGTAGATAAAGCAGTTCCTCGCCAATTCCTTCTTTACTCAGCGATGTGAATATGGGCATAAGATGACTCGTAGCACTTGAGCGAGAAAAAATATAAAAAAAGGACAATGATAATAATGACATGATCGCACCCCATTGTAGTAGGAGTGCGGGTGGCCCAGCTCTCGGATCGAGACTCAGGAATGCCTGATCTTTTGGGCTATAGATATTTCCCAGGAGGGAGTTGTGGTAGGGACGTTTCTTACAAATTTACCGTGCTCGATATCAGCCAAGCCATTTTAAAGAATACTACTTTATTGTTAATTTTGAGGCTCTGGCTTAATAATGCCTGAAGGTTAAAAAATGGTTCGTATAGACGAAAACGTTCTCTATTTTCAGAAATATACGTAATTGCGTTCTCAATCCATTATTTCAGGCGTTGTGCCCGTTGTATTACCATTCCATTCCAGGATCGCAAAAATGTGGAATCATTCCAATTCTGGAGTGGAAACTCCGCAACCCTTCTTAATATGTACGAAGAAGTCACTCCAACTTGCAACGAGTAATTAGTATGTGGGGTTAACGTTTCCAAACCACTATATGATCATGAGAGACGCTGTAGTGGAGGGATCCGGAAATTTCGACCACCTGGGGTTCTTTAACGTGCGCCCAAATATGAGCACACGGGCCGACAGCATTTTCGCCTCCATCGAAAATGCGACTGCCGCAGCCGGCATTCGATCCAGCAACCTGCGAGTCAGCAGCCGAATACCTTAGCCACTAGACTACCGCGGCGGGGCCGAACTTGCAATGCTTGGACCAAAGCAATAGAAATTCACAGCATATCCACGGAGCGAACGATGGTGAGTGGAACGAAGCGTCCATCTATATCCATCCGTCCGTCGGTCCATGTGCCTGCCTGCCTGCCTTCCTGCCTGCCTGCCTGCCTGCCTTTCTGTCTGTCTGTCTGTCTGTCTGTCTGTCTGTCTGTCTGTCTGCCTGTCTGTCTGTCTGTCTGTCTGTCTGTCTGTCTGTCTGTCTGTCTGTCTGTCTGTCTGTCTGTCTGTCTGTCTGTCTGTCTGTCCGTCCGTCCGTCCGTTCGTCCATCCGTCCGTCCGTCCGTCCGTCCGTCCGTCCACTCATACCACAGTAGAGGACGCATCGGACGGACGTTTCACCCCACCCATCATAATTCACTCCTTGGATATGCGGTGAGTTTCTGATAATAACAGCGCCATATATCCTGTTTATTCGTCAACTCTACGGAAATTGCTAACGCCATCTAGTGATATTATTCCCAAAAACACATAAACACAGCGCTATCTAGTGAGCAATTCTTAAAAATAACTAGAATGTGGCTACAACATACTACGAGGGAATGGCCCACCACACCCTAAAGAGCTTGCCCCCCCCCCCCCCAAAAAAAAAATTCATATAAGCCATTACTCACTGATTTGCATGACATCGACTCCCAGAATGAGTGGGATCTGCGGCATTCACTCAGTAAACGTCATTCGCGGCACGATAAACTCGCGACACAGCGAGGGGCGCAGTGTTGTGCAGCAGCGAGACGTTGCTGGCGCTTCCAGCTTAGGCCTAGGCGAACTTTTATGCAGCCGCCAATACGCACGCGCCAAAGCTGTCAAAAAGGCTGTCATAACCTGCACCGAGGAAGAGAAAGTGAAGGTAGCCTGAACAGACCCGGAGTTAATCAGCGGGTCATCGTCTCATCGTCTCTGCAACGTGCGTTACTCTTCTTTCTGAAGTATGTGGGCGGATATGCTCTGACGCCCATGCCCTTCGCTAAGTGCACGCCCACGTAAGCGGACAACGTCATCAGCAGCCCGCGTTTCGCTTTGGCAGTCGAGATCGTCATTAATCATCGCAATACACACACCACCGAGTGGTGTTCCGTGGGTGGCCCGGCATCATCACGTCCGGGCCACCCCGCGCGAGAGTGGTCTATAGACCTTTGCGCATTATGCGCTTATTTGCGAGGCAGAAACGATGATCGCAAGCAAGCACCCGGTGTACACCAGTGCTGCTATCAGTGTAATATGATACTCTCGATGGAATAGGCTATGATTAAATGCAGCGAGTGGACTTCATTAGTTGTAACTTTCGTGGGGCGGAGATCGCTGGGAGGGATACCCTGTTCTATGCTATAACTGTGTGAAAAATGACAAACAAAGGAAACGCTATAGGTTGGTGTGATCGAGCTTCAACAAAGAGGGTCATGAATGTATCGGGAGTTTACGGTGTGCATACGGAAACAGGCGTGGCTCGTGGGTGAATACCTCAGTCATGTGTGTACGTTGTTGACTGTTCATGCGAGATTCTTTCAGTCTCCACCACCATCCTTTAGAGCATTTTTAAAGGAATATCGCCAAAAGGACGCGCCTCCCGTGAAACTATAATTTTTTCCAGAGGAAGTTCAGGGAAACGATCAACTAATAATAACAATAATTTCCTTTCTCATGATGACTGCCTTCACGAAACCCTTTCTTCCACGAACAATCATACAGTGAAATAACCTTAGCATATAAATCGTACAAGCATACTTTTTGTCAGTCTCTTCATGCCATCGTTATAGTTTAAATGTCAGGATATAGCAGCTTGGGTTTCTTGGGACTACATTATCGAAGGAAAACAAAACAGATCCCGCGTATTTTGGGAATCAACGTTATGCGAAGCACGCGGATTGATTGATTGATATGTGGGATTTAACGTCCCAAAACCACCATATGATTATGAGAGACGCCGTAGTGGAGGGCTCCGGAGATTTCGACCACCTGGGGTTCTTTAACGTGCACCCAATTCTGAGCACACGGGCCTACAACATTTCCGCCTCCATCGGAAATGCAGCCGCCGCAGCCGGGATTCGAACCCGCGCCCTGCGGGTCAGCAGCCGAGTACCTTAGCCACTAGACCACCGCGGCGGGGTAAAAGCACGCGGAGAGAAGGTGACCATGTTGTAATGTTTTGAGCGACACGTCATGAAATTATGCTAAATATATGTGTAAATGTTTCAGCGACAGAGATATGTTGAAGAGTTGTAGATGTTAATATAGCAAATTGTTTGCACGTGTGTAATGAGGCTAAGAGGAACACGAATATAATCAAAACCAGAAACGATAAGCTGTTATGAAGCGCTGGTGCTCGCGAGGATGATATCCCTGGGCATTGCTACATAAATCTACTTCAGCGCATGGCACCTAACTACTATAGACGTTAACCCAACGTGACGGCTATATCGTATGAGTACATGTGTAACGTTTATAAAGTTGGGTAGCCAGAACTTAAAGAGAAAATGTGGCAATACATTGGCTGACGAGTTACTCAGAAACAACATTTGTTTCTTTCCACGAGACGTTCACGTGCTCGGTTTCCTGATGTATTATCGGTGATTTATCTTAGCACTTCTATCGCGCCATTGTATATGGTCACTGCGTATTTTATCGTGTTTTTTTTTCGGTGCACATGTGTGTGATGTATGTACATAAGCTAGGCGTTCGTCTCATTACACGAACAGTTATTTGTACTGCTTTCGTTTGTCTCTTTCCTCTTTCTTAGTGTTTTTATGCAGTCATTTTTCTTCATAATGAATCGCCACAAGGCCTACGGTCATTTTCTTCCACGATTTGCTCACATTCGCTCTACAAAAATCTCAAACCTGGCGCCGAGGAAAAGAAGGAGCGCCATCTTTCGACGTCAATTAAAACCCTGCTGCTCGAGACGCCTTTTCTTGCTATGCGCGCGTACCTCGAAAGATCGCTGTTCCGTCACTCCTTCCTCGCCTTCTCCCTCCGTTTTTCTCTCCTCCTCTTCCTTCTCACACCAACCTGTTTCTCTCGGCACCATGTGAGACAGAGGGTTTGTTAGCATGTCTAACGCCCGGTTTCTTAAGCGTGTTATTTTTTTTTTTCTTCATTTCTCTCTCGCAGGTGGGGACCGAGTGAGGAGTATCCGTACTCTCCCATCCTGCCGGCACGACCGGCTTCACGAGCGAAGACGGCGGAGCAGCTCTCTCAGACTAGCCTCATTCAGCGATGGCCTCGGTAGCCTAAGCGCAACGTCTCAACGTGCAACGGCCGCATTGCGCTCAGTGTGTGTGTGCCACTCGCTCAGCCTTGTTCGAAACGTGTTTCCTATCGCCGGGGCACTTAATTGCCGATCGAATTCTCGCGGCTCGGCAAGCCTGCACCGTATCTGGACTACCCCGTCCTCCCGATAAGCTCCTGCTGGGATGGACTACCCGGTCGCCTAGTCCGCGGCTCTGGTTCTTTCTTCTCGGTGTTTGGTGGCATCTTCGACTGTGCTCGATTGTGTTTCAGGATCTCGTTGCGTTCGAACATGCAACACGGCGGGCCCGTTATGGCTGCGCCGGCATCTCCCGTGTCCGTGATGGTGAACGGCTCTCCGGTTGCCCTGAAGACGACGACGGCCGATCTGAGTGTCAGCCCGACGAGTCCCGTGCCCCACGTGGTTCGCGTGTCCGTGGTCCCGGCTTCGGCGGCGGTGTCGCCCCAGTCTCCCGCGACCGCTGCGACGACGGCGGAATCCGACGAGCGCAGCAGCAGCGGCGCGTCTAGCGGCACGGGCAGCGACGACGAGGCGCCCTACGACAGCGACTCCGGCGCCGAGATGAAGTTCCACCTGCGCGAACTCGAGGATACCCCGTCGTCTTCGCCCGACGGCAGCGGCGTCAGCTGCGGACGTCCGCTGGACGTCGAGAAGGCCATCCTGTCCCGCCAGGGCACTGTTCGCGGAGTGCGCAACTTGGTCAGGGCCTCCATCAAGTGCATCGCCGACTGCCAAGAGGGCAAGGTGAGCAGCGGCGAATCCTCTTTTGCGCACATGCGCCGGTCTTTAGGTCACACATATGCCAACGCGGAAAGATCTCGTACTTCACTCTGTTCGTGTCCGGCTGTGAGGCTATAGACTCCACCGGAACAAGCGCTGCGGTGAACTTGGTCCCGTGCCTGCTTGGCGGCCGACGGTGTAACCAGGCAGTTAACGAGTGGTAGGGGGAGATGGTGGCTTTCCGCCGGCTCGTTAACCTGTTTCGATGCTCGTATGGGTAACAACCAGATTTCGGGGCCAGTTCCCATGCACCCTCTCCCGTGACTATGCTACTGTTGGAATGCATGGCTGCTGAAAAAGAACAGCGATCGTGTCTGTTAACATTGTGCACTATGGAAACGGAGGAATAAGCTGAAGCAAGCATCAATTTGTATGAAATGTGGGAAATGGGTATGATCGCCCCTGTGTCGGAAAACAAATAATAGTTTCTGTTTCCGGGCATTTGTTTCATTGCCTTACTGGAGATATCCAAAACTCATGAAGTTACACGCAAGCTCGTTTTAGCAACGCGTTAATTTCGGGTACTCTGTCGAACGTCGTGCGGTCGCTTTACAAGGCGGCACAATGTGAATTGCCTTTTCCTTTTTCCCGCAATGTTGCTCGTGGATCAATTGGCTCATATCATTCAGGTAACTATGTCACTCGCGTTGAGTCTCGCATTACGTCCATTTATATCGCGTTGCATGCAAGGAGAGACGGGCACGTCAGCGTGGAAAAGCGTCATTGTCGCTTGCTTTCTCGGTTGTCCGCGCAGTCAAATTGGGCCCGCGATGTCCACGACACGCACTGGCGAATTAGCGTGCGTACACAATTCGGCGTTGCCACGAACAAAGACGGTGTCGTTTGTAGCTGGGAACAGAAGGCTACTCGTGTGACCAACGCTGTTGAAACACAATGCCTTACTCTCTTGTTTGTGTTTTTTTACATTTGTACTTATTATTCCGCTTTACGTGTGGACCGTTTTTTCTGTGTTTTTCACCTGTTTCACATACTCTTGATCAGGTTTATTTGAGTCTATTTCACGTATTTGACTCCTTGTTTATGTCGGCTTTGCTTCTGTTTAATAACTTCTTTACGTCTATTCCACATCTTCTTCAAGTCTCATTCACATGTTTCTCATGTACGTTTTACGCCTGCAGTTTTACAACTTATTTATGTCTATTTCACAAATTCTGCAGATCCTTATCGCGTCTTCTTCATATCTGTATTACACCTAATACACATATTCTTTATCAGACCTATATACGCCATGTATTATTCGCATCTGTTTCCCAATCTTGTTCTTGTTCACCTTCTACAGTGGGGAAATTAGCCTATAATTTATTTGATTACTGTAAAATTGAGCGTATGTGACATAGGCCCAAACAACGAAACGTTCCTTTCCTTTGACCGCGTCCTCTCCTTACGTGAGGCTTCCTTACAACCAAGTACCGACGGAGGAAGCAAGCGTACTCTGAAAGCTCCCTTAAACCGTCCTCGCGGGAGGAATGGTTGCCGCGCTCCTGCGTTCGAGATGATCTAATATAAGCTTTGCTCACAAGCGTTTATTCTGTAAAAAAAAGTTGGGTCACCACATCACTTCCAAATTGAAGTGTTAATATAGAGACGCGTGTACGCTTTCTTTCAACAACGATTACTGAATGTGAAAAGCCACCGTAGTCGAGCGCAAAACGTGGTGCATTCTAGCAACACTGCGCGCCATCGTGCCTGGCACTAGAGTGCCTAGAGTAGAACATTCTAGGCACTCTACTGGCACCGTGCACGCACGCTCGCCGCTCGTGTCTCCCCGCAGAGGTGGGGTGGAACGGTTGCCTCGAAAACGAAAACATCACGTGGGCTAGCTGTGAGGCGAAGCGCTCGTTCAGGGCAAGGAGCGGACCTAAGGGCGCACGAAGGTAGCCCCAAAGCAACCTTAAGCTGAGGAAGCGCCAAGGAAGCCTTCGCCGAGGGCTCCTCAGTGAAAAAGCTTTCAGAGTGACATAAGGCGGCCTCACAAAAATGAAGGCTTCCTCACTGAGGAAAAGAACGTTTCGTTGTTTGGCCCATAGTTTTCTTTACACGTGCATTGCGCCTGTTTCACATCTTCTTCAAGTCTGTATTGCATCTTATCTTTCACTTGTGTTTCACGTTCTCACGAGCATCACGTCTCACAACGAGCGATGGCGTTGACTGCATATGACACCTTGTCATACGCGATGCGCGTAAGATCTCGTGAACAATCGTGAATGCAGCCGCATACCTATCAGATGCCTCTGTAGACAAACTATACGCGCGCTGGCGTCTTCTTTCGTCTCGTCGTGGGCATTCAATCCAGGCCGGGACCATGTGATGGATACGTGATGAATCGCGCGTTCAGTGCCTGACCGCTGGGTAACACAATGGAAGGGCAGACGTGTCGTCCGATTCGCGTGTTCTGCCCCTCGCGCTCCCGTCTCGACTTCGTCGTCTTCGTGTAGGCAGGCGCTATCGCACGAATGAATGCAGAGCTGTAGCGAAAGTGACGGCCATATCCAATGTCATTACTGTCTCGCATGAGAAAACGATGGCGCAGGCTGAGTGCCGGCCGTGATCTAAAGGGACTAACCGACGCATAAAAAAGTGAAAGGGTGACTCAGGAAAGAAAATGCTGTTTAGCTAGCGTCAGTACAGAGAGTCACGCAGCGCATCAATGTGCGGTCTTTGCCCACAGCGCTGCGCTGTGAACAAGAGCTTGGTTGCTGTATCGAATTTCTGATGACTCATCATCCTTTGCTGCTCACACATTGGTAATTACGGAAAGAGGAAGCAAACATTAAAGTTTATTCTGAAGAGTGACGTGGGTACCACGGTATGACGAGCATATCTACAGGTGATGCGCAATATCTTGGTCACTGAGAGTGATAATGATGATGATGATGATGATCCTTATAATACTGGCGCACAACCATAAAGGAGGATCGGCCAAGAACCGTGCGGCAGGATCGAGAGGAAGTTAAATGATTTGGATTTTTCTTAGTTTGTTGAACAGTTGAGAGGCCACTGGATGTTATTTCAAGAGAGAAATTCACGACAGTGACTGCACTCGATACTTGAAGCAGTTGCTTTTTAGTGTAAATAACGTCCTGAAAATATTATTGCACACTTTCAAGTAAGAAAAGGCAAATTAAACAAAATTGTTTTCACTTTATAATCATTTATTAGGCACACTTTTGGAGTTGTGGATAATTCCATGCACCAACCGTAATTTCCTCTCTGAATGATTAAACACCTGTACTGAGGAAACGTCTATAACACTGCGGCCAGATTTCGAGTACGAATCGGTGTAGCTTTCGCAAAGCTTTGTGTCGAAACTCTGTGGCTTCCAGTGTCGAAACCAAACCCGTACATTGGGAGGCCTGCGCAGTCGCGTACCATTGTGTTCTGCCCAGCCGTCTGCCGGGGAATCTGCAAAAACGCAAGAGAAGCTCCGAAAGTGTCCGCGACGGGGTAGAGGTGAATGTCGAATGGAAAGCCTGCGGATGTCGGCTATAGACTCTGCTGCAGGTTTCGTTACCTGTACATGAATCGCTCAAGAGGCTGTACTATGTATACGGGTCCTGAGCGGTGGCTGCAAGGGCCCGTATAGATGCTGTCCTCGAAGAAGTTTCATTGACTTGTCGTGAATCGAACCTTCGACCTCGTTCTCGGCAGTGAAATATTTGCAGAACGCCATCTATCGTGGGCAGACGGCGTATATTACGTTGTTGCCATGCAGACTGATTGTGGCTTGTTAAGCTCCTTACAAGCCTGTATTGGAATGCATGTGTGACTTTTCTTCTAAACGTGCATTTTTGCTGCTAGCAAGAAAGAAAGAAAGAAATGAAGAAAGAAAGAAAGAAGGAAGGAAGGAAAGAAAGAAAGAAAACGGGTATGCAAAAGAGACACGAAGGAATGTCCACAAGATGGCCGCATTGTTATGACCAATTCTTCTCAGCAGATAAGCACGTCTTCATTTATTTCTTTCTGACGCACTTTCTTGTTATTCAGTAACACTGCAAAAAACGTGCTTTCGTCGATTTCCTCTGCACTGCCTTGAACCGCTTACGCAGTGAAGGAAACGAATTCTTCCCACGTTCGTTAAACGGGGTTACTGAACGCGTTCCATCGTCTGCCTGTAGAGTGTAAACAAAGAAAGATGCCCGTCGCTTGAACTCTCTCCCTTTTGTGCGAGCGTTGGCGTATATCGCAACACTTCGATTGACAGATGATTGATTGATATGTGGGGTTTAACGTCCCGTAACCATCGTATGATAATGAGAAACGCCGTATAGTGGAGGGCTTAAGAAATTTCGACCCCCTGGGGTTCTTTAACATGAGCCCAAATCTGAGCCCACGGGCCTACAGCATCTCCGCCTCCATCGAAAATGCAGCCGCCGCAGCCGGGATTCGATCCCGCGACCTGCTTCGTTTGACAATGGCCTCATCGTGATGGAGACACGTACACAGAAAGTGAACGTGACGAGTGGTGACGTCCGCAATTCGTGCGCCGACACGCGCACCAAAGGCCTCAAATAACGACCGCACTCTTCATCTCAGTTCGAGGCCTCTTCAGGTGAAGGAATGCTTTCAAAACGGGTGGTTTTTTGACTGCATAACTTATTTATTATTTTTATTTCATTATTAGGCACCTGCATCGCCATTAGCAGGCATTACAGCAGGGCGGTATATGCACCAGAAGTGAACAGTCATTCATATTCAGCACACAAAGCATGGTAAAGGTCTTTATTACGTTGTATTTCTACAATATCCGATAAAAGAGCGTTCAACTTGATCATGGTTCTACAAGAAAGTGAACAGCGAAAAATGCGTTACGTTTGAAAGCAAATTCATGAACTTTCAAGGCACGGTCCTTCCTACGTGAAATATATGAAATATATTTGTGTCTCGAGAGTGATCATTAGCATTTTGAGTTAAATATTTCTGGGTAGTTGATGCGCGAATGGCATTAAACAATTTTACTGCCATTGCGTAAGCATCCTATATGAACAGGCGAGAGCTACCACACTCGAACGCAACAATAACAACAACAATGACAAACTGAATAATTTGGCTATATTTATGCGCTTGTCGGTTAGAAGGGCCGGAGCAGGGGCTAGTTGGTTGGGCATAGTTGAAACTCGTATGGGAAGGGCTGCTTCAACGCGAAGAAATACGCAGAAAAACACATGTAGTACAAGACATGAGCGTTGTGTACTAAATATATGTGTTCTTGTTCGTCTGTCTTCGTGTTTTAACAGTCAACCCAAGCGCCAACTTGGTTGGTCGGCATTCTTTTCGACCACAAACTTACCTTTAGTCAGAACTTAAGTAACCCGCGTGAGCAATGCTGAAGTTTTTCGCTTCGTTCATTTTTTTTAGACTTCCCTTTTTGTGTCTTCGTTTTTTCTTCGTCAAACGAAATAAAAAAAAACATTAGCCCTCATTGTGAATTAATAAAGTCTCTCAGCTATTTCGATTACAGATACATCGACAACGGTCTCCTACATGCCATGCGGCGAAATGAGTTAATCTCCGAAAGCTTTAGATCGCATGGTTTTTTAATGTTTTTTTTTCAATGTGTCGATACCAAACCCACACATTAGTGTGCATCGGAAAGCGCATACTTTGACTCACGTCAAGGTATACGCTTTCATCATCCACGTACGTAATGTCCTCATTCTCGAATACTGGGCGCTGATTTACGACAGACCCTCACGCGTGCTCCCCAGTATACAATACTGAGCACGTATTTTGTATCTGCCTAGCATACGCACGTGAACGACAAACACTGATTTTTTCTACTGAACTATATCCCAGTAGGTCATTAACTGATGATACCGTGGTGGGTCAGACACCAACAGTGCAATTGTGGTCATAAGAGTGGTTATAACCTTTTTTGGAAGCAACTGGACTATATGCACGGCTATAAAATTATACATACTCACCTCTCTATCTCACCATCGTCACCCACTAGTCTTTCTTCTCCCCTTTCCCCTCCCCCAGTGTAGAGTAGCAGGCTAGAGCAAGCTATCGCTCAGGCCGACCTCTCTGCCTTTCTGTAACTAAACCTATCTCTCTCTCTCTCAGTATACAATCCAACCTTATATAGACGGCGTCGAGAACTGAAAGCAAACACCGTTCCTTCCGCGTATGTCGCTGGCTTGTCCGTGGCTCGTCCGAAGGCGTCCAGCAGAGAGATATGCACCCTTTCCCCATTCTTCATATTCTCTTAGGCCTAACTATGCAGCGTTCACCGGCAGGCGTATCATCCGTCTTATTCACCAGAGAGCGCTCGCTCCGCGCACACCGCGACAATAAAACGGTGAGGTGTACACACACGGCGTTGCGAGGACATGGTGTATGCGCTTGCTCACCCTTTTATGTATACATACTTTCGATATAACAATGGACGACGATTTACTCGTTCGCTGTTTTCTTGCGACGGACGTCATGCTCAATTCAACGACCCAAACTTCGACTTCTACTTTTCTTTCTGCGTCACACGCTGTTCGATTGTTATTCTTCGGCTGTTTCTCTTCGGCGGCATGCGGCGAGGTCGGGGCTTTGGGATCGAGAAATGAAATAGGCGTCCCGACGGTCGGAGCAAGGACGTTGTCGCCGGCAGGTTTTTAACTGATCGGCATTTATTCTGGAAGGAAGCCTGTCGGTGCGTTGTTGTATTTCGTGCTCCTCACTAATCGCGTGGCGGCCAGGCCGCTTAGATTTTCTCGAATTCCTAGTGGAGACGCGAGGCTCGGCTGGCATGCTGCCCGAGGCAAGGACGCGCAAGCGCGCCGATCTTTATTTATTTATTTTTTTGTGATTTACACGTCGTGCGTATCGGTCGCCCTTATAACACGCGATTGCAGCGAGTCTGTATTCGGGCATATAGGGGAGGACAGCCAGTGCCTGTGCCGTTGTCATAAAGGAAGGAGACGTGGTGCCCGGAGGTACTTTGTCCCGGAGTCTCACGCAACTAATCCACCAATCAGCATCCGTACGTCTGCCCCAGCACTTCCTCTCTCCCAGGGTCTGGTGAGAGGGACGATTTGTTTTGCGCAGACGTTCATACCCTGGCAAGGGGGCCATCGCTAGGCGCCAGGAGCCAAACACACGCGGCCCTCCTCCCGGCGTATACCAGCCAGAGAGACCCAACATTGGGGCTACCCTTCGACATGGTAACTTCGGTCACAACACACAAAGCGGACGTATCCTGGCAAAGGGGCTATGGAAACGCGCAGGGTGCCCTACAGTCATGGCCCATCTCCTGACCACTATGCCCAGCTAGACTCGACGGAGGGGCTACTCTTCGGTGCGGCTCAGTCACCGCGTGCAAAGTGGGCGTACCCTAACTATAGATGGGCTCTCGCTCGGTGCAGATCGCTTTGCGGTCACTGCCCAACCCTTGGCTTCCACGGGCCTGTGGTTGGTGGGTGTACAGATGGCCACAAAGTCAGTGTACAGCCGGGAAACGAGAGTGCGTGGCGAAACCACCGTCTACGCCGTCTAGTGGTGAGTGACATGCTGTCGAGAGCATAACACTGTCCGCGAAATCGCAAGAGTCACGGCCGCTGAATGGCCGTGCCAGAGTTAAGCTTTTGGCCGAAGACGACTCGCCACTAGACGGCGCACATAACAGTTTCGCCACGCGCTCGTGAGGTCCATATTATTTAGTGACCGACTGCACATACTTCATCTGTCAGCGGATGCCACTGCATTATTTTGGTGGCGATAATGGGAAATGCTCTGTGCACCCTAAGGTAGGGCAAGTCGGTATTTCAGTACTGTATCAGCCGTGTATCGTGAATCTGTTTCAAATTTCCCTCTCCCCCACTATCTATCTATCTATCTATCTATCTATCTATCTATCTATCTATCTATCTATCTATCTATCTATCTATCTATCTATCTATCTATCTATCTATCTATCTATCTATCTATCTATCTATCTATCTATCTATCTATCTATCTTTTTTCTTTCTTTCTTTCTTTCTTTCTTTCTTTCTTTTTTTCTTTCTTCAAAACGACGATATCTCAAAAGTCTGCGAGTACCGCATTTCTATCACCAAAGAAACCTATATATATATAGGAGAGGCAGTACGGATTTCTATTATCCTCAGCGCTAAGCGTTCTTCCATTTTTCTGCTTCGCTGAAGCGACATTCACGCAGCGGCATCAATCTTGGCTTTCGGCCATAGAAATACACGGACAGGGGATTCGTTCTAACGTTTCCCTTTCACATTTCGTGCGGCCCGCTGAGTGCTCGTGAGACAATTATATTTTAATTGTCGGCGCCTTAACCGTGCACTGCGCCGCCCAAAGGCACCGACACGAGTCACCCCGTCATTATCTTTCGTTTGTTTACACTACGCCCGCCAGTGTGTGCAAGGACTTCCTCGTGCAAGACGACGTAGCGTGGCGTCCGTGCGCACGTATACTACACACGCCGGGGACGAGTACATCACCGTGATAGTTCGGGGCTCCTCTCGTCTTTCTTCCTTGTCAGGGGCGCCGCAGGTCCATCCGTTCACTTACGGATGCCGCTCGTCCGTCACACAACGCTCCCCAAACAAAGTTCGCCGATAATCGTCTTGGACATAGTTGATTGCGCGCGTTCGAGGAGAAGCACTCAAGGGAAAGCAGCGCTCAGAAACCAAACGGATGAGTAGCTCCTCTTTGAAACAGCAAGAACAACAACAGCCAATCAGATGTCTTCCGCTAAACCATCGATATTCATATGATGCGTTTTATGTGTCACATGTATATAGGTTGTCGGTTGTTACATGAAAAGTAGTAGTAGTAGTAGTAGCAGTAGTAGTAGTAGTATTGATGATTGATTGATTTGTCGGGTTTAACGTCCCAAAACCACCATTTGATTATGAGAGACGCCGTAGTGGAGGGCTCCGGAAATTTAGACCACCTGGGGTTCTTTAACGTGCACCCAAATTTGAGCACACGGGCCTACAACATTTCCGTCTCCATCGGAAATGCAGCCGCCACAGCCGGGATTTGATCCCGCGACCTGCGGGTCAGCAGCCGAGTACCTTAGCCACTAGACCACCGTGGTGGGGCAGTAGTAGTAGTAGTAGTAGTAGTAGTAGTAGTAGTAGTAGTAGTAGTAGTAGTAGTAGTAGTAGGCGTCACGCAGAGCACGTGACCAGAGAGGGAGAGGAGTGAAGGAAAAAATTAGATGAAATGGTGATGTTGATGACGCTCTCTAGCTTTCGGTGATGTCCGACCGCATACATTCGGACGCTCACAGCATCCTTTCCGGTGCGATTTTCACGGTGCGAAATTGGCTTAGTTTTTTTTGTTATTTTTTTTCGTGACGTGGATTTTGTCCAAATGAAAGCACACGAGTGTTCTGGCCCTGCTGGATGCATGGCGAATCCAAGGTATAATTAGAGGCAATGCCAACGCATATCCCTTGCATTTGCTGCTGATTTACCAGTATTCCCCGAAACGTCTCTCTCCGTTTCGTTGCCTTCTCCGCCTATAGTGCGATTCCGGTGCGCAGGTTTTGCGATGGCTGTTTTTTCCGCTTTCGCCGATGGAGGGACGTCGCGTTTGGAAACGCGCGGAAGCATTATCGCTCGTACCGCTAATGTTACCGAACGTGCATCGCTCGAAGGTCGGCGATCGAGCTCGCGAATCTATTATTTGTTTTGCTTCCGGCATGTCTAACCGTTAGCCCATGCTGCAGCTTTGTTTAATGGCTGGTGTATTAGGGCACCGAAGTTTGGCGGATATTATCGATGTAATGAGCGATTAATGTCCTCTCCATTACCGACCGGGAGTGGCTACATAGGACGCGCTCCACGTTGTTACAACGGGCATATGCATGTGTCCGTAATCTGTGCTATTGCACTTACCTACCGCATGGAGGCGAAATCTGTTGACCCTGAAACAATTCTTTTGCCTTTTCCATTTTCTCGACGTGAAGATCGAATCAGCTGTAAATGGTTCTGTTCGGTGTCAGTTGGGAGCGTTTGTGTCGAGTATAGGCAACCACGAAACGTGCCTCGCTTGGTGGTGCGTCAATAATGGTTAAACGTGTCTGCCTTTTTTTTTTGTCCGTCCCTCGCTCTCCTTGTTCTGATTTAGGCGCGCATTTGGAATGAAAACGCGTTTGATAAATTCTTTCCGAATACTTACAGTGCGATGCTGGTAACACGACATAAATTCATTTCACATTTCTGCGCGCGAAAGTTTTTCTTTTTTGCTCTACTTGATCATCTTCGTATACAACAAATGATTGAGGAGGAGAAAAAGGTAGTAGAACGCTTCATGAAAGGATATGAGAGGAAAGACAGATACGGTGACACGCTTTTATTAATCAATCGCTATTCTTTTCTTGGTCGGACAGATTTCGGCTCTATTGCTGCTCGAGCGTTAATCCCAGACTGACTATTCAGGGTGCGTCATATCTGCCGCTTTCTCTCCCTCAAACGAAGTGCGACGTCTTTACTACTGCTTCCCTGTTCTTGTAATGTCATGAGTCTAGATGTGCTGTCCCTCCATTGAAACGGCGCGAGCGTGCATACAAGACAACGACGAATCTGGCACTTATATGAAAAAAAAAAAGTGTGGGGGAGATGGAGGGTAAAATGCCCGGAAATGACGTTCTCCGACGAACACATGCGTTTTCACCATCGACATATCTTACATAAACCCGAAAGGTAATGTCGTGTAAGGAAATTGAGTTGTGTGCTTATAGTCAAAAGCACCAACAAAAGACCCGCAACAACTAAAGGATGGAAGCACAGACGACCATCCTTACACGCGAGTTCTATGATTTGTATTTTTTTTTCTGGCTATTCTGTCTGCAGTACAGACACGAGTCTTACGCGCAAGGTCACAATGCGCGACGTGTAGGTAAACCTGGAGCGTCGAATAGAGCTTCGACTTGCGCTACGCCCACGTCGACGTCTCTTTTCACGTCGTGAAGAGCCCGCGGCATTCATGCAAGACCGCGAGCGCATGCACCGCCCTCTTCCGTCTGACATCGCAGTCTCCTTCCCCGTCCATCGCCGCTGACGCGATCTCGAAGTCGTTTGCGGAACATTTTGTTCGTGACCGGCGGATCACACCGAGCGCGCCGCAAGTGTCGTCATATCACAATGGCCAGCATTGCGGTGGCGGCCGCAAAGTGATGTTCGAACTGCGTGCGGGCGAAGCCTGTGTGTGACTCCGTGCGTTCGGGCGTGCGGTGGTTTCATGACGACATTGTTGTCGACTCTCGCGCTGACTCAGTTCCGATGACCCGCGGGATTGACCCTCCAGAGGTCCGTCCAGCCGCGCGCTGAGCAGCGTGGCGTTCGTTGTTCGGCTGTCAACGCTGACTAGCAGGACTCCATCCCTCGTCCCACGCTATTTTACTTTCTTTCCTTTTCGCATTCACTCACATAGATCCGTCGTTGCTTACGGTGTATCATTCGACCGGCTGCGCTCATTCGAACTGCGTCGCTCGTCCGATTGCCCCCGTGTATGCGCTATTCGGAACGAATCGCTGTCTCCTCCTAGATGGCGCGCGTTCGATTGGCCCCGTTGTCGGTCGCCCTCGCTGTGCCCGCGATTCGCGTCGATGTGCGTCGTATCGGCAGGAGTCTGTTGGAAGCTACATCTGCCGCGATAGTTGTGCTTCCACCGTGAAGTGCAACGATGTGCATGCACATACACTGCGGAAACGCGCGTCGTTATTACACCGCCAACACAGTTGCCCGCGATTGACGGTCCGCTCCCGACAGGTTTTGAAGTCAGTTGTATTCAACTTTGGTTGCATGCTTTGATTGCAGAGAGATCGGTGGCATAGACCGCTTGAGCGCGTCAACACAAGTTAACTGCCATAGAAGTAATGGTGACCGCGACCCACCGAAGGTGCTATTTGCGTTACATCAACTTTGGGCAGCAAGCATGCAAGACTTGGTCATAATATTGCGCATACTGCCGTAATAAACCTGGAATTATTGCGATGTCAGTCAGCTTTATTTGTACTGACATCTCATGCAATTAGTAAATTTAATTGCTGGATGTATTAGAACACGAAACTGGACCCTGCAATGCAGGGCTTATCTATAGATGGCGCACACACGCCACAGCACAAGGACGCAGTACACAACAATAAATAATATGCATGTAATGCGGGAACACCGTTATTCACACTTTGGGTGAACTTGGTTGATGGCATTCGACATATCACAGCAACAACGATGTTATGAGAGGAAGGAGTACATTGCTCTAAGGTAATTTTGTAACGTGCTCTGAAATCTACAGGTACAAGAGCTTTTACAAGCTGCTAGTGCCGTCGCCATGGCTAGATATTTAAGTCGTGGCCTATTGCGGGGTGGCATAAAAATGCAGCCACCGAGCCCTTATTTGTACAAACTGAGGATTTGAAAGCAGCATGTATACATAAGGTATCCCCGTTTGTATCCCCGTTTGCATGTAAAGTATATCGCCTTATGTACTTTTTACATTACAAGTTTCGCTTCTTATTTCACTGACGCGTCATAATCTACAGTTCACACAGAAGCTGCAGATCCATCCCCTACCCCCCATCACTTTCAAGTTGAATTCGCTCCTGAATCCGTTGCTGCTGTTTTTGTTACGATTGTGTAACATTACACTCTGTCATGAATGATTCAACAATTCGGGAAAGAGAATCAGGTGCGCCAGAGTCCCAAGTCTCGTCGCGGCACATACGGGTCGAACTAACACTCTCGATCCAGGGTGTGCCGCACACCGGCGTTACGGATTCCTATAAGCGGTCACGACACATTCGTTGCCGGGACCATGCCGCCCTTCGCGGTTATCTGCCTCCGGCATCTCCCTCTGCGCAACGCCACCCCTGGCTGCCGTATCCGTACGGAACGCGTGGTTACACGCCTGCAAATCGTGTCTCTCGTTCGGGCAGGAAACAAAAGGCCCTCTGGATGGAGTCTCTTCTGCGTTGCAGCACTCCCGCCCGCTTGCTATACGAGAGAACGGCCCGGAGAGGAGCACCTCGTTGTCTCTTTGCAGCGCTCGCGCAACTCGGAGCAACCTTCATCATCGACAGCCTAACACCCGAGGCACGACGATTCTTCTTTCGAAAACCACTTATCGACCGAGACCCCCCTGGAACGTCGACGTCGCTTTTGTTCTTCGGAAGTTTTTGCGGCGGCTTTCTTCATTTTCTTTTTATGCTCGCAGGAATGAAGCCGAAACGGTGGCACGTAGCCATAGCTCAGAAGGAGCCCGATATCGACAAAATCGGGAGCGTGGACATCACGAAGCGAGAAACTTAGGCTTTCTGGTGCAAACGATGAACAAAAAAAAAAAAAAAAAACTTCGTGCCAGGACAATCGTATGTTTCGAGGAATGGCAAGCTAAACGAGTCGCTTGGGCTGTAAGTGCAAGCTGTAGCGGTGATGTGTTCGATTGACGTGAAAATCGTGTCACCGTGACATAAAATCATTGAGAGTGGGTTAACGACCTTCAGAAAATGGCTTAGAGAAGAGAATTAGAGAGAGAGAGAGAGAGAGAGAGAAAATATAGAAAAAACAAACAGGGAGGTTAACCAGACGCACGCCCGTTTTGCTATATCCTGGTCTGGAGGTAGGGGAATAGGTGGCGAGGCAGAGAAGTAAATGAAACAAGGACCTCTTCAATAACAGTGGCAGCCATATGAACCACATGATTTTCTTTTCAACCACCGGGCAAACGTGCTGCGGATAAGGTTCCCCAGTGCAAATGGTCGCATCAGCTGCAACTGCTTTTTTCTCTTTACTCTTGCACCGCAGCGAGTGCGCCGTGCGTCGCATCTTTACACAACCCGTAAAGAACCACGAGGTATACCTGTACACCTCCTTGAGATGCCGGCGGTACAGAACAAGCGGGCACACATGACCAGCGGAGGCCAGTGGCCTTTGGTTCGTACACCTTAAGAAACACCGAGGCTTCTTCGCGATGAGAGCGGCTCCGTGCGCAGCGGTCACGTTTTAGGGTCGAGCTTTAGGTATACAGCCAGGGGTGCCGCAGGTAGCGCGGCAGAACAACGCTCGACTCACGCACGTTCGAATGCCGTCGTTCGTCGACCGAACCACCGTTTTCTTTTTCTCTCTTCCCGGGCCGAATGTGGACCACAGCGCTGGCAGCCAGGTTATACCAGCGAGCTGGAGAAAGCTGCCGCTGGCCCTCGGGCCCTTCCAGCTCGTCTCCGCTATCCTCTGCGTTGCTGCGAGCAAGCGTGCCTTCTATTCGTGTTCCCGCTCTCTGGGGGCAGGACCACGGCGTGCTTGGCGCAGTCACGACTACACTGCCCCTCTCGAAACACGCCGTGTACGAGCATACTACCTGACTGCTTCAACTCAGGGAAGGAATATACGACTGCTGTTCGGCCAGAACGTGTAGAAAGGGCTTTCGCGGATAGTGAAAAGCAAAAAAAAAAAAAAAACGGGGGGGGGGGGGAGTTGGGGGGAGTCTAGTAAAGACGTGCGACGAAAGTAGACAATGATCTCTCTTTACGACGAAGGTGGGAAAGAAAGAAATAAAGATAGGAACAAACCAGAACCACATTCTTTTATGTCGGTGTTTCACGTAAACTAGCTAATGTGCTGTGTACGTCAGTGGCTCGAGTTACTCCCCTTACTGAGCCCCCCCTCCCTTCCAGACAAGAGGCGTTAAATAAAACTTCGTGCTTCGAAAAATGGACACGCCGTATTCTCAGTCAAGTCATCAGTGAAAGGAGGTGGCTGGAACTAGCAGAGTCGTGCTGAGTGTGTCCCGGATTTCAGTTCTCCTTTTTTCTTTCTTTTTCTTTAGTGTGTGCGCGTTTCTTCTCAAGTCGTCGGCATCGGGCGTCGCTCTATAGAAGTCTTCTCGTCTGTTCTAAACTTGGGAACAGGTGCCACTGTGTAACTGCTCGCTCCTAATGGATGTGTCTTCGCGGCTCACTCGGTTATAGAACCTATGCCTGCTCCAAAGTGTCATTTTCGAGGATAGGACTGAGAAAAAAGGAGGTACCTACTCTGGATCCTTGGAGCCGATGGTGTAGTGCAGTTTGAAATGCCGGCGAACGTGCTAGGCCTGTTGTAAGAACGAGCGCGATATGTCTAAGGAAACGGTACGGTCTGTCGGGAATATCCTCATGCACGAATAAGACGTCCACGGGCCACTGAATTATATACATCGCAAAAAAAAATACATAACGGGATAATAACACAAGAGAAGTGTTGCGGTAGCGTGCGTACGAAATTGTTTGCAGTCATTCCACTTCGTAGCGTTGGACGACAGTGCGACATCTTCTCCTTATACTGCGTAGCAATGTATAGTATGGTGAAGACACGTTCGAGGCCGACGGAACGTAGAGATGAAGAAACAAGTCAGTCTCCTATAGCTACATGCGAACTAATTTGAAGCGTAGCAGCATGGCCGGGACGACAAAGAGTTAGGTGGAGCGATGAAATGAGGAAATTCAGAGCCGTGAAATAAGAACTCAGCTCACGCAGCACAGATAGGGTGGAAGATTATCAGGAGAGGCCTTCGTCCTAGCAATCCACATAAGACAGTTCATTAGGATAATTATGGCGATGAGGGGGACATGAAAGAGAGCAGCAAATATCTAGTCACGAATCTTTACAATTTCGCTTTGTCAAGGGCGGCGCCAGGATTTATTTACCGAGCAGGGAGGGCACTCTCGACTAGCGAGTGACTTCAGTGAGGCCGGTAACTTATCCGTTGTGTTTTAAATATATTCATTCTCAGTCCTCAGGGGGGGCAAGGGGGAGTTGGGGGGGGGGCGGGGAGCTGCTGCATTGCCGCCGCGCCTCCAGCTGGCGCAGGGGCCTTGCACATTGTGCTAACTCTGTCTGGCGTTGAGCGTTCGTATACCCTGCAAACTAAGCGCTGTTCTTAACCAATTGCATCGCAGCACTGTATACAGCGAGCGCAAAACACGTAAATTATCGATGTCGTATTACGAGAGAGGGTACACACTCGTGGGCTGCTTATGCTCGTGAGCTCGACCCGTCCGGGCCACACACACGAGCACAAAGTGCAGAGTCACGGGAAAGATTTCCAAACGTTCTCTCGAGGGTGCCGCATCCGACCGCACGGAGGAGGCCGCGCTGCAACGCGACATTTCAAAGCGGGCTGCTGCACTGCAGGGTGTTACGCCTAGGATTACGGCACGGACCGCTTCCCGCACGCAGGCGAAACCTTCACACTGCTGATAACGCAACGCGCAAACGCAGACACGTAGTTTTTCATTCGCTACGCCGCCTGCAGCGCGTACAACAGAACGGCGTAATAATGCCCGCGCGATTCGCGACGGTCGCGGTCCGGAGTAAAGCGGCGGCGTCGCGTCTCAGAACTATCCCCGAAATACGCTGACCCCGTGGTACGTATACAGTGTGCAAGCGTTCCTCCTACTCCTCTACCCTCTCTCTCTCTCTCTCTCTCTCTCTCTTATTGCGGTGTTCCCTAGTGTCTCGAAGTAGGCATCCAGAGAACCGAAGCGCCGTGCTCGGCACTTGCGCGTCAAGATGGCCAGATAATGACAGTGTTCGCGCCCCCGACCATGGCCGCTCGCCCGCTCGTACGCACGAACAGTACACGTAGCCTACATGACCGATCATGTACGCTCCCTATACGAACACGCAGCACACACTGCCGTCTGCGCTGCTACAGTGTCGACTTTGTGTGCTGCGGTACGTCCGCGGCTAGATTTCCTGCCGCGCGCCCGCCGCGCCCCCTGCAAGCCGTCTCGCGATCCTTTCTTAAAGGCGCCGCTCCGGACTTCCCGCGGATTCGTGTATACCATTTCTCCGCCAAGCAGCCAAACCCATGCATGGCTGACGTCTTTTCCTTTCTCTCTCGGTCTCTCTCTCTCCAGAGTCTGACGTCATCATCTAGTTTCTCTCCTCTGTATGCACGTCCTATCGGTTCACTTTTTTTTTTCTTCCAGTCTGTTCATCATCCGCGCCTTATCTCGCCGCTCCCGTGTAGTTTACCTTCTGTCGAGGTTCTCGCATACCGACGGTGGCCAATCTGCACCGAATCAATAGCTGCGCGCCTCTCAGCACGAGTGTGCGACTGTTCTCCGCTCTTCTCCTGCATTCTTCTAGCTGGAATTTTGTTGAATTCGTTTTTTTTTCTATCGGGCTTATATCGCGTAGAACCGAATCCGACCTTGCCGGCGCATACAGAAACGCGCGTACTTACAAGTGCCTCTGCGACTTACTAGCCCGGAGAGAAAGGCCGTGGCGTCAATAATTGTGACTGCGCTGGCGCGAGGTACTCGACGATACGTGAGAAGATTCTCAAGGCGCGGAGAGTCGGAGCGAATTTCATTTTGTCTCCGTGGAATCTTCTTCTCTTTTTTTAAGTTTATTTCTTCTCGCCTGTTTCCAGCCACCCATGTGTCGCACGTGCGCTTGAATGCACAATGTGCTGGGCGTGGCGTGGAGTGTATAAGGACGGCGAGGCCCCACCACCGCCGCGGTAGGCACTGATGCAACTGAGAGCCATTTATACGCGCTTGCACTTCGTCGCGTAAGACCAGTCCGTTTTCATCTAATGGCCGGGTCGTTGCCCCTCGCCGAGAGTCGGTGTCATTGTCTCCAAAGATCGAGTCCCTGTCAACGGTCACCATTGTGGAGAATGCCGCGAGACAGAAATAAGGCCAGCGACTCTAAACAAAAGGACGTGCTCATGACGCGTGGGAGAAGGCGAGCTCCTCTCTATTCACCGTTTGTGGCTCCATTGAAAATCTCCTACGCTCGAATTCAAGCAATGTATAGCGACGACGCTTTGCACTTCGTTCGTCTGCCCGAATTGTGACACGGCTGATAGATGGCGCTCTTGACCCTTAACGCGTCGCGCATTGAGTGACTCTATTCACGCGGCGCCTGTGGTACGCTGAAAACGAGGCTATGTGGGACACCGATGTGTGTTCGCATCGCTGTTTGCATAGGCGCCCACACGGTGGGCTCGAGAAAGTGCTTCTATACGCGCAGGTGTGCAAGGTTCGGCGATTCACTCTCGATAATTCGGGTTCCTCAGGCGCGCTTAAGCATTGAAGCATCTTAGTCGAAGACGACTTTCGAGTACATTGGGAGAGTGCGGACCTGCCTACGTACAATGGGTTTAAAGGAAGCAAAACAAATTATAATGCTTGTTCTGAATCTAGTTATCTCTCCTCTGAATCTTCCGAGTTCTTCGTTCTTAAACTGCTCAAATGGATGCTATGAAAGAAACACGTGCCCTGTAGCAGTGAATCATGGTCGAGCAGCGTGTATACAAATATTGAACTGCGGCAACTGCTCAGCATTTATTCGTAGCTAAATGTCCCCTATTCGTGGCAGTGCTCTCGGGCAAGGAACGCAAGGTACAACCACGGCCACGTCTTTGTAGAGCACGCGAGCAGCCGGTTTTTGCCCCGCCGCGCGAAAGCTTGAGGCACTTTCGGGCTCTGAAGTGGTGTATCGGGAGCATGCGCTGCCTAGTTGTCCGACTGACCACGTCAAAGCCCAGTACTGACTCAAGGTTTAGTGCCGTAGAGCGAAAACCGACAGCTCGGGTGCTCTACACAGACGTGGCCGTGGCTGTACATTCAACACCTCGCAGGTTTAGTCGAGAATCCCAAGACTGCAGCAAGCTGCACTTGTAAGAAAGAAGCGTGTCGAAAAAGCAGCGCAATTCTTTGAAATATGTCAGTTTTTTTGTTTTTTTTTCTTTCAAAGTGGAAGCGAAAGAAAGCAGAGGTGAGCTGGATTTACGGAATGTCCAGTTTGCCACCTTACACTGAGAAGTCAGGGAAGCGACTAGAAAGATATAAGAAGAAAATAGAGAGATAGATTTGAAGAGAGAGATGGAGATGGAAACAGAACACATAAATACAGTCACTGCCCTCCGCAGCACTGTTTCTTGAGGTGACTGGGGAGTGCAAGTGCGCCAGTGAGGCCACCGCTACGTTCCTGGGAGTGTACCCATAGCTGGAGTCACAACCGTAAGTGCTCTAATGTACAATTTTAAATTAGGGTTGGCGTTGGGTGTGCACGATAAGCTATTTGTGTGACTTAACGGGAGCAGAGTATAGCGTACGACTCTTGCGCATTGGTAAACAAACGCTAACACAAAGCTTTGCGTACGCTATTCTAAAACTACCTTTTGTTCCTGGTAAGGACCTCGCATACACTTCAGTGGGAGATGTTCACACCGTGCACATTCGATCGATACAATGCCGTGAATGTGATGAACTGGCGCTGGAGAACGAACGCCGCGCGGATGTCCGACACCGTTAGGAGGGCAGCGCAGCAGTACTGACCTTGACCGCGTGCTCTCACTGGATCGTCCAGTTCGCCCTCTGCTTGCTTCCGCCGCGGCCACTTCCTAAATGGGCAACGGGGGAAGGGTGGAGCCTCCCCCCAGACAGCGCCGCTGGAGAAGCTGGAAGCGTTTACTATTCTCTCAAGCGTTGCACAAGCAGAAGGACCGCTACCAACGGTAGTGCAGACACTAGTGCCACACGTCACAAACGAGCTGTCGTTCGTCGTATAGTGTGGTGCAGCGCCAAAACGCAAGATCACACCGAGCCACCGCGACATTGCTGGAACAGGATCGCGCGGGTCGGGAGGAATTCGCGCGCGCCCGCGGCCACCTTTTTGCCACGGTGGCCGCAGATGACCTTGAGTCACGTGACTCCACCAAAAATACAGAGGACCAAAAAATGCCGCCAGCTCGTCGAGATGCTGCTAGCATTCGCGCAGCTTGGTACGCGTAGTACGTGCCCGTGGGCGCCCAGCAGAGTGGCGGATTTCTGTCGCCGAGGCCCCGGCAGCCTTCCTGTATGCGCACGTTTGAGCGAGAACTCGCGAAATGCGTGCAGTAGATACAGAAGCGTGGAGGAGTCGGCGCTGCAACCGTGTTTGGTATCCATCTGCAGCGGCAGCTGTTTCAGACGAACGTTTCTTGAGCGAGAGCGTAGGCGATTCATTTGCCGTGTATACAGCGGTTTGGCGTAACTCACGGCCACGAATGCGTACTCGTACTATGGCTACAGCCACACCATTAGGTTGGCTTGTGTATGGCGTTGGGTCTACTTTCATAGGCGTGTGCAGGGATCACTCTTGGGAGGGGCAATGTTTCACTGCTGCGCCTACCCCTTCCTTGCTTTTAATTGGTCGAGTCCGAAGAAACAAGCTTCGCAAATGCTTAATTCCGAGCTTTACGGTGATAATGGAGGAATCGGTTGTTCTTGGAATGCAGTGTGAGAGATCTTCGGCTGCCATTATCGTGAAAAACCTCCACTGCTATAACCGTACACTTTGAACAATGACGAGATAGGCAGTAAAGGTCTGGCAGTAAAGTGATTCCAGTGATTAAAGAAAGGGGTGGGGGGGGGGCTTTCGTACCCATGCATATGTCTTCTGTTAAGGTGGATGTTGAGTTGGATTTTTGAAAGCCTGTTCTTTTGACATGTCGAGTTTCCCTTGACCTCATTAGCTCAAGACGACGCGTCTCGCTAGCCTTGCAAGGTGTTGCAGAGACAGCTCCCCCACTGCTTGCATAACATTACTACGTAGCTGTAACGCCCTTCTTTTGAGGCGTCCCGCAAGGATCACTGCCTGCGTCGGATTCGTGTGAGTCACAGCTGACGGCTGATCCGCAATCTACCTGGACCGCATAACATAGCTGTCGTTTAACGCTGCGTGGGACGAGGTACATCGTGTATTCGCCGCGGCTGCTTAGTTTGTTGGTCTCATCTTTTTTTACACGTTTATTTTTCTTCTCCTTCGTCGCTTTGGTTTTACAACTGCTGCGTTTCCCACGTATCCCATCCACGCTTTACTTCTCAAATCGTACTACCAGGTGCTGGCAGTGATGGCTGACATCCAAGGAGGATTTTAACCACTTTGCGGTCATCACCTGACGACACCACGAGTCTGGCTGCCATCACCTCGTGACAGTCAGCAGTAGCGCATTCGGAAACAAAAACACAAGGGGCGAATAGCAGCGTGCTGTATTCGTGCTGTGCTAAATGTGTACATTTGAACTCACCAATTTCACGGCTGTGTATATACATAATTCTTAAATTTTATTTTCATACTAACCATAAATGGGAGTGCCGTAACCATCGCCATTAAGTAGCGACAACTGCTCCTTCATTTATGTTTTATTTCAATAGAGAAAAAAAAGCAAATATTGCGTCGATTTGCTTTATTTATAGGTGTTTTATCTGCCAGTAAAGTACTGTAACGGCGGACAAATTTAATGGTCCCATACCATCTTCAAACTTCACATGGCTTGTTTTACGGGCGAATTAAGGTCCTCTTAGTCTAATCTTGTCCTGCGTCAGGCGTAACCAGCAGTATCTCACGAGCCGCGGCGGCTCGTGCTCGTCGCCAGACAGACACATACATACATACATACATACATACATACATACATACATACATACATACATACATACATACATACATACATACATACATACATACATACATACATACATACATACATACATACATACATACATACATACATACATACATACATACATACATACATACATACAGAGACGTTTCGCCCCACTCATCATCTTTCACTCCATGGTTAAGGTGGGATTTTTTTGTTTAATAACCACATCGTGATTGCGTGACACTGGTTCAAGTGTGCAAAAAAGAGAAGTAAAAAACAATCAGTCGAGAAGCAAACTTATACCAGAGTCCTTTATTGAATGACTCTGATAATACCTTGGGCGGGAAGAGTGCGTAGACCGTAAACTTGGTATCAACACACAAAATACTCAGCTCGTCTATCTGCGCCCGTGATTCAAACCGTTTAGTTAGTTAGTCACGAATGAAAACTGGTTACTCTGCCGTAGTACCGCATGCACGCTAGCTGCATGCGGTACTGTATAGACTATTTTACGGAGGCGTTCCAGCACCACCACGTTGGGCTGTTAACCTTTGTGTTTTTCATCTTTAACAAGTCCACAGCGTTAGGTAGACGCATACTCATGAAAACGGTTGGGTTGGTACATACGATCTTTAATGGCCTTACTATTCCACATCGCCGTATAAAAAAAACAAAAACAAGAAAACGTCGACTTAAAAGTCCAAAATGGTGGCATCCACATGTATTAGCTAAAATAGTCTACATCGGTATACTGTACACACGAAGACACGGTACCGTGTCTCCATGTGTATCTGTCGATGTCACGCGCGTCCACACATCGCGCTCAACGGCGCCACGCTCGTGACGCCGTAAACGTTCCGACTTCGCCGCGTGGCACTTCGCCCACTTATAACGTGGTGCACTCAGGGTGCAGTACGCTGTGTGCGACTGCAACGCTTACGCCGACAGAAGGCAAAGTAGCGATCAACTCGGTCTCTCACTCGACCTCGTTCTCACCAATATTTTTTTTAATCCTTTTGTCTCCTTTCGATTCTTTCTAGACCAAGAATAGCTCTCACATCGACCAGCTGTCTCTGTATTTTATTCCCTCTGGGTTTTTTTTTTTCGGTTTCGCTTGTAAAATCGCGGTTGCTCTCATCTTTCTGCAGTGTTTCGTATCTGTGCTGTGTGGTTTGGTTAGGTATATATGTGCGTATATCGTCGGGAATAGGATACACATGACGGAGGTAAAAAAAAAAGCTGCGTTACCGGTTAAAGCCGCAAGAGACGCCTGCGAAGCTTCTTATAGGAGAAGAGAAAAAAAAATCTCGTCGCACTCTTTCAAGGACGACCTTTGCTACTCGAGCTGCAAAAACCCGCATGTGCACGCAGACCTGCTCTCTGCAGCTTGGCGTCGTGCTATAAGGCGAGCGCTCGAATCGCCGTCTCCATCGGTCGGCTTGTGCCCGATGCCGCCGAGGGGCATTTTCGGAAAGCGTGTATGGTGTACTACGTGACCGGTCTGTTCGAAAAGGGCCCGATACGACACCAGTCCTTCGCCCTTATCTGGCGGTCGCCCCGGCCGCTCGCTGCGCGATTAAAAAAGCGTGGCGCGCGTCACGGTTCACTCCGATGCCCGCAGCTATGGAGTCGCGCGAGCACTTTCTTTGATGTGGTGTGGTACACCGCCGCTCGGCCAAGCGTCCGAATATTCCGAAGAGCGATGGAATCAAACGCGGTGCGGGCGTTCTCTCGGGACGCCGGGAAACAGAACTGGATTGTACTTTGGTTCCGAGTGATTCGGCTATAGACGTGGTGAACCACGTACGTTATATACCTGTGTGTGTTTCGGGCTACTAAAGGATCGATCAATATTCATAGAACAGATCGTATATACGTATAGACTCGGTTAGGAACACATGCGAAGGATCCTCGCTTTCCTAAATCGAATATTAGGATTACAAAAAAAAGGTGGGGGGTGAGGGGTGTATGGTATGGTGAAAGCCACCGACGTCGGAGTCCACTTTAAAAGTTCGGTGGTGGGACCGAATTCCCTTGCCACTTGCGTGTCCAGAAACATTGCCTATCAGCCTAACAACGTCAGCGAGAAGCGGAATCTTGGACCATTAAATTCGTTGAAGATCGTATCAACTGCCTCTGTCCTCAGGAAGGCAGGAGGCGCACATTTTGAAACTAACAAACTTGATTGCGCACTAAGCTCAGAAGTAATGAAGAATGTCGCCGCATTTTCTAGTATCTTTCGGTGCATGTAACTACCACCACCATGTAGCTATATTTTAAACTTTTATTGAAATAATAATAATAATAATAATAATAATAATAATAATAATAATAATAATAATAATAATAATAATAATAATTTTCTTCAACGTTCACTGACATCACACAGCACGCGGGGTTCTACCATTTCGCCTCCGTCGAAATGCGACCGCCACGGCGTGGATCGAACCCGTGACCTTCTCGTCCGCAGCCGAGCACCTTGTTGTTCAAGTATTGGCAGCATTGTAATTACGATAACATAAGTGTCATGTATCATCTGACGGATCAATCAATGTACTTGCCACCCGCAAGCAACATACCAGTTCGCTTCCGAGAGAAGTAGTTGTAGGTGTAGTTCTAGTAGTAATTTCTAGTAGTAGTAGTTATAGTAGTAGTAGTAGTAATTTCGACCCTGGAGAGGCAGGGAAAAAAGACATTTGTTTGATCGGGAGGGAACAGAACGAGGATTTTATTATTTCTTTCGAAAAAATTGCGCCAAGTGACCAGTGCACGCCTGACACCATTCCACCACCGGCAGGACGGTGTCGCCATCACCTGTGGAATGGAACCTTCGACTTCGAGCCGAGAAGCAATATTCCTGGGCCACAGTATCGGCAAGGAACTAATATGCGTACCACCCGTACAGTATAGCTTTCTTTGCAAGCCCGATCTCGAGCTGCACGGATTTCACGAACTGTACAGCTCTAGGCGACCGAAGTCAGGATAGGCACTTTACAAGTCCTTGTGCCACTCTGTGTATCACATTTGACGTCTATCAACCCGAGATTGGAAATAAAATTCACAGGGTTTCCTATGAGTTCGCCCTAGACGACTAGAGCTTCTTCATCTTCTCAGTCGATGTACATGTGCTCGCCCGCACTCCTCATAAAGCTTTCTGCGCCTGACGTGGTTATGCATCGCCTTCATGATCTAAGGCGCTGCAAGTTTTCTGCACCTTGCGTGCTTTTCAACGGCCTCCGTGATCGGCCCTTCTTCGACCAATTGTGACGACGCCTCGTGATGACGTCATCACATAGGCGTCATGACGACTTGAAACGAACGAGAGCTAAGCAAGTTGGTACGTACTCATGCGAAAAATCGGCGTGCAAACGCGCAGAGGTCAATTAAGCACCGCAAACGCATTTTAACAACTCAGTCGGAGCTCGGCTTCGCGGTGTCTTGACCTCTCTCGTGTCCGTGTTCGACCGCCAATTCTTTTGCTGTGTCATGATGACGTCACAAACTTTGGCGACCTATGACGTCATCGCGTGATGGTGATTCCGTGCATCGTTCGTGTTGACGCCGCCGACACCGACGACCAATATTCGCTTTTGATGAGGCCTCTAAGGCTCTCGCCGTAAAGTTCAAGATGACCAACACGTATTCGATTCTCTTGGGCGAGGAGAGTCGATTATCGTGGCAGCTAAGAAGCTGCTCACCTTGAATCGGGAACGCGTCGTCGAACTGGGCATGTGTGTGTGTGTGCGAGGATTGCACTTCGCGGCGGTCGCTAGATGAGCCGCATGGCACGCCGGTTTGAACGCCGGTTGTGCGAGCTTCGTCAGCAGCACAGGAAACGAAGCCAATTTAGATCAAATGTTCGACAACACTTGCATCCCAGTATAATGACCTCTCTTGTGGTGTAACATCTGCTAAGCCTGTTATGGGCAGCCTTTCGGAAACTTTAGAGGCTGTAACCGTCCTGTGTCTCACATTCTATATGTGAATGACTATATGTTCCTAAACGGTACGCAACATCTCGGCGAATATGAAGGCTTTTAAAGTCATATACAGTGCTCGTTGGAGGGTCCGCTTGAAATACTTCATCAGGATAAGCCATGTCCGAGGTGTGGGTTAAATCTTTTTTTGAGTTGTAAACAGTCGTTGCATCACGTGATTGAATTGGGACGGCTTTCTGCTCTCCCATAGTAGAGTAGGAAGTACTCTGAATCATACGATGCAAGAATGGCAGACTGGGCTTGTTGGTTTACCATATTTGAGGTTAACTCTGAATCGTCAACCACATTTTATGAGCACACGAGCTGATAATATGTGCGACTTGCACCGTATAGTGCTCTGGTGTTACTGTCCTGAAATTTTAGACTCATTGTTATAAAAAACCGGTGCGGACTCCATTTATTGTAATTCTGGTGACTCATACATAGAAATAGGAGCATTTTGCGACATAAATTCCCACCAATGTTCTCATATTTGTAGATAGCGCTTACAGAGGCTGCTGTGTTCTGTTTTGGTGCGGCATGGTTTCGCAAAAAAACTATATACCGACACAGAGACACCAGATTTATGTGCGTATATTCTTACGTGCATTTTGTACACAATATCAGCACATTTTCACAGCGTTTCACAGCGTCTCTCCTCAGAGGCGGTTTCTTCCCGTGCTTCTAAACTGTTGTGTTTCGCGTATATTTCACGTATTAAGATATGACATTCCAAGATAAATCTACGGTCAATGCATCCAACTCGCTAGCTTTATATCATGAAGGTCATAATATGTAGAATTTGTATCAGCCAGCCTGTAGCGTCAGAAGCATATAAGACATCCGTAAAAATGCGCGCATCTTATTTTGTGGTCCTCTGCGACACAGCATTTCCATCATGGAAACGCGCGTTACTTTTCCCACAAATGTGCTCTATTGGCGAGGAAGAGACCTTATGACAAGTTCAGCGTTCTTGTTGCCTAATGTTGTTTTTTAATACTTCTGGTTAAAATATTTTACTATGGGCGGTCGCTTCCGTGCACAGTACTGCACTTAATGAGATGTCGAAAGGAGGCAGTTTTGGCCGGAATGTCAAAATATTAGGGGCGAAGCTCCTTATGGCGTGGCTTGTGCGTCCCTCGCAGTACGTAACCATTAGTGGCACATACCCGAAATAGCGGTCCTTACGATTTTGACCTCCAAGGTGGTTCAGGTGAGAGATTTCTTCTGTGCGTTGTTGAACAATAAAAGATAGTGCTCAATGCACATGTTAATGGCTGCTAAGGGGGAATGAGAGACAGGAGCATTCGGCCTTTAGGTAACGCGCACGCTGCGATCCCCATTAGCAGCTATTGGCATGTACATTGAGCACGATCTGACAAGAAAGGGTTGCTACGTTATACTCGCTGGGTGTAACCTCCTTGGTTTTAGAAAGGTTTAGCGAGCGTTGGGCCGCATAGCCATGAATACAGTGAACTAGTATATACCATGAACTCGAGGTGGTTAAAGGTGGGAAGTAAACCCGAAGCGCAAGCCGTAAGAAAGTGTGCATGTGCCACCTCCCGTTTAGTCCTTGAAATGTCAGCCGGATGGCGGTGCTTCTATATGGAGAATATATGATGAAAAGATGCGAGATGGTGGTACTTGGAGTGCTGAATAGATGGACGAACGGACACACAGACAGATGCATGGATGGACGCATGAACGGACGCAGGCGCGGATGCATGGACGAACGCAGGGACGGACGCACGAACAGACGCACGCACGGACGGGTGGATGGACGCATGGACGGTTACACAGACGTACGCAGGAACGGACGGAAGCAAGAACGAATGGACGGACGAATGCTTCGCCCCACTCCCCATCATTCACTCCGTGGATATGCTGCCATTTTTTTTTCCGAGAGTTTTGTGAATGTTCGCGGCTTGCGCATAACTACGGCGAGTAATTAGAGCGGTTTGTTGAATTCGGTTTCTGAAGAAACCTAACACGACTGATTGTACTATAATAAAAAAATGGCTGCTTTAAAATACATCGTAATTTATTTTAACACTCCCACTTGTTTAAAGTTTGGTCTTCAGAATTTTGACAGTGAATTGTGTAACTCTCTAGCATTTGTTGACAGTCGATCATAACGCGGGTCGCAAAATGACAATGAAGGTGCATAGATGTCTGCCGTCTTCAAATGAAACGCCTTCAACATAGCGTCCCAGGCTTATTGAAGCTCGTTGTCCGGAATAATACGAACAAAACGCGTGCTCTGCATTTCGTTGTACTGCAGACGTGCATTTGGGTGCTGTTCCTTCTCAAGCTCAAAACACTACAATCGCAAAAGAAAGAAGCGATGAAAGAATCAGAGATGCATGTCTTGACCATGCTGTGGCAGCGACTCCATAAAATCACTGACGTTTCGATCCAATTACCGAAGCGCATCGTCCATCGTTGCAGCTGCAACGCTCCGGGAATTCCCCGTTGTCTAAGCCTGCCGTATATAATTACGTGCAGGAATCCTGTTTTGGTCGAAGCAGCTCGCCCTTATGTCCGAAGGCTGCTGCACGGAACATCACGTACGCCCCAGAACGTCGATCCAGTAGTGCACAAACAACGTGAGGACAACGATCTGCCGCGTTTTTTTGCAGTCATTGAAGTTGTAAAGTTTCCTAACAGGTGTTTTTGATCATTTTTCCAAGGATGTTATGACATTACTAGAACGTCATTTGGCCGTCGTCGGTTGGCTTCTGCAATGACGTCGAAATATTTTCACCGCGCCTCGGATTCTTTTTGCCACTACTACTGTATAAGAGTGAGGGCCTACAGTGGCGCCATCTTCTGGGAGCATCCCCACTATACGCGACGTTAGACGTGCTAATTCACGGTCCGTCTGTAGTTATGAAGTAGGCCTATAGTTTGGGAGTTTGTCTGTCAGGTGCTTACTTAAAAGCATATACAGGGCGTCCCACATAACTTGAGCCAAGAATTTCAAAATGAGACACTTCAGCGACGAAGTGAAACAAACGGGTACTATTCGCACTAGCTTGTAGGTACTCAGGCTATTTTTTATTTGTTCCCATACTAATCAATTATTGATTCTTAATTGCCTATTTTTATTTATAGGCTGTAAACACAAAATATGAACACTGAGATGTAGAGCACTTTTAGAAACCACCGAATAAATTGTTTCCTGTACGATGCGTCCAGTGCTGTTATTTTTTCCGCATTGTAAAGAAAGCCTATAACAGCACTATCGCAGTGCGCTCGCGGTCCGTCACACGGCTTCCTTTCACATTTCACGGGCTTTCTATACAACGTTGAAAAATAACAGCGCTAGACGTATCGTACAGGAAACAATTTAGTGTATTTAGTGTATTCAGTGTATTTCATTTTCGAATTCTTGTCTCAAGTTATGTGGGACACCCTGTATATACGCAACGCATGCACACACACCACACACACACACACACACACACACACACACACACACACACACACACACACACACACACACACACACACACACACACACACACACACACACACACACACACACACACACACACACACACAATGATTGATTGATTTGTGGGGTTTAACGTCCCAAAACCACCATATGATTATGAGAGACGCCGTAGTGGAGGGCTCCGGAAATTTCGACCACCTGGGGTTCCTTAACGTGCACCCAAATCTGAGCACACGGGCCTACAACATTTCCGCCTCCATCGGAAATGCAGCCGCCGCAGCCGGGATATGAACCCGTGACCTGCGGGTCAGCAGCCGAGTACCTTAGCCACTAGACCACCACGGCGGGGCACACACACACACGCGCGAAAAATATCTCCGTCAAGTTCCCTTTTATACTTGTTCTGCAATTCTACAAGCCCCTATAAAATACGGAAATATGACGGCGACGAGAGCGATCGAAGAATCCCTCTTCGAGGTCGAGCAGTCCCCCCTGCGGAGACCCCGAGGGCAATCACGCGTCCGGCCCTGTTGACGTCTCTAATGTCGGATGACCGGCGTGGTGTCCCGGCGCGACATGCCGCAACAGTTGCGTAAGGCGGTCACTCGCTTCCGGAACAGCGCCGATTGGGATTCCAGGCGCCTCAGTTGCCGCCGGCTCACAACGAGTTCGCGTCGTTTTTATCGCCTTTAATTGGCCAACGCGGGAGGGACAGATTGGCATCGCGAGGAAACGCCAACCGTTCGGTCTTCGAGTCCGTCGGCGAGGAAGATTCGGACCGGCGCCGTTGATGAATGAACGATTCCACGGAGGCCGATGGTCTACATGAGAGCTCGGACATCTGGCGAATGCCGGCTTCTGCTTCTCTGCGCGCCAATATCTTTCGAGGTGGCTTGGGCGGGCTTGTTCCGAGGACTCGACGTTTTCTTTACGTCGAATTTTGATCGGTTGACGGAGACGGGTGGAGTTGGCCATCAGTAGCGGTGGGTGAGAGCCAGAAGGCACTGATATCTTTTTGTGCCTATATTGATTTAAGAAAAGAAAGAAAGAAAGAAAGAGAGAGAAAGAAAGAAAGAAAGAAAGAAAGAAAGAAAGAAAGAAAGAAAGAAAGAAAGAAAGAAAGAAAGAAAGAAAGAAAGAAAGAAAGAAAGAAAGAAAGAGGACATGGTGTGGGGGACATTCGTGCTTAGATTTGAAAAGTAGGGGCTCATGACTGTTATCAAGTGCGCACATTGATCTGAGAGAGTTGAAAGAAAAAATACTACAGAGAGTTTCTCTTCTAATAGTGCTCGTTGTGTTTTAGGAGATTTTATTTGGCCTGTTGATATGCGAATAGCTAAGATTATATCATTTTATGCAAAGTCATTCGGGTCGTGCTACTATCGTAGCCGAACATATATATGCAAGCGCTGTGCGCCATCGGTTGTTGGTCGCCGTCGAGACGCGATGATCAGCCGCCGTCTGCCATTATGAAAACTTTGGGTGCCACTTGGTACCCTTGTCGCAAGTGACAGATGTATATCGCAGGTACACGGCAAGCATCTGGATCACTGCGCCCGCACTTTTGAGCACCCAACGACAACCTGCTTTAGTTGGCGTCGATACGAACATTTCAGGTAGCCAATGACTTCCTATCAAATGTAACTTCCCCAATCAAATTGAAAAGTTAACGTGCTTCTGCGGCTTCTGCATCACATACCGCTGTCCAGGAGCATGTTACACGAACGGTCCGAATAACCCCAAAGGCTGCCCGGAAGTGTATCAAGCTGGGCTGCCGTTTGGAACTCGTGTGTGCCTCTCTGCGCGTTAGCTGTAAATCTGTCTTCATCGGTCGTACGCAGGGATTACGCAATGGACTCGTCTTCGTTTTCCTGGTCGCTCTGTCAGCTTGGAATGGCGTTTACGTGTGGCCGCGCTGCTGCAGAGGGTCGCCCGCGTGCGCGTCCACTCCCCCCCCCCACCCCCCCCATCCGCGTGTGCGACGTCGTTGTCACCGCACTCTCAACGCTGCCACAAAGTGTCGACACTCGCACGGACCGCAATTTGAGGCAATCGTGTTTGCGACCACCACCGGAGACTCGACGTCGCCTGCAGCGCTGGATCGGAGCACGGCTGCGGATTATCGCGTCAAGGCGGCCGAAGGGTCGTTTTGCCCGGTTCCTTCGTTTTCCTCGTGTTTCTTTGTGTTTTGCTGCTCAGTTGGAGGAACGTGCGCGGTCAGTTGCGAGGAAGCTGTTGCAAGGCCTATGCGCAACAGGCAAGCAGCTTCGCATTGGTCCATCTACCCGTCCTTCCTGCTGGTCCACGTCTCTAAAACGTGTAATCCTCCAGTGCGACCACCTTAATGAATCCAAACTACATTTCACACTAAATATGACGCTGAAGAGGAATGCACGAGAGTTGTATTCTGTGCCATCTCTGTTGACTGAGTGTACAAAGCTTTTAATGACTTCGGGGCTTTTATGCGCTAAAGATATTACGGGGCACGCCGTCGTGGTGGACTCCGGGAATTTCGACCGTCTGCCGTTCTTTTACGTGCGTTGACGTGGGAGAGTACATGGTCCTCTACCACTTTGCCTCCATCAAAGTGCGACTGCCGCAGCCGGGATCGAGCACGTGACTTGCTGGTCAGTAGTGGAGTGCAGTACCCACTGTACCGTTGGGTATCATGCAGTGCGTGTTTGAATGAGCGGATCAAATCGATACACAATGATCTAGAAGAAATTTACCGAGAGGGTTGTTTAGTTGAGTGACCCGAATCATGACGTATCTGGTATAAAAAAAAACGATACGAACAAGAAAAAAAAAAGCTCGGCAAAACGTGTGTGTATCGTTGTTGCTTCACTATATGTGCTCCAATTCCTTATTTGTTGCTTCCTGTTTCCCCGCGCTGGCGCCCCGCTTGAGGAGAGCGTGACAGGTACACAGTGCCGCGCGCTTCGCTCTGAACAGGAGCCGGCAGGGCGTTGGACCGTTCGTCGGGCCGCTCCGCGTTTCCGCTAATTCTTTCTGTGCCGCCCTTCGCAACAACCGCGGCCTGACTCGAACCGCCGCCGCCGGGTTGATTGACAACTCGCGTAACGAAAGAATGGGGTGAGGGCTTCCGTTATTTGTTAAGCTTTTTTTGCTGCGTCCAGCCTCTCCGAATCGCCTGTTGGTGTTTAGAGTCTTTTAAAAAGAGAGCGACCAAGATCCTGAACGTTTTGAAGATCCTGAACGTTCCTGAACGTTTCCTGAAGATCCTGAACGAAGATCCTGAAGATCCTGAACGTTTCTAAGACAACGAGCTGTAAACAACTCGTTGTCTTAGAAACGGAGTGTGCGCTTTGAAGCTGTTGCAGAGGTATACGGCCAATGCAGTGGAGGCGAAGTTAAGTTGAGCCCAGAGGGGAAGTCGTCTCGTGGAGGCCGGTTTCATTCTGAGTCGGTTCCGGGAACTTGGATGGCGTAGTGGACGAGTAGTCCTGACAAGCATTACGGAGTCTCTCTTCTTAAGGCATGCCTGTGCGGCGCCAAGAATCCGTCAGTCCTGTACGGCAAGAACGGCGATGAGTTTTTCGTGAGACGCAAGATCTGCGAGGGAGATGCCGTGAGGCACGCGGGCCTGTCAGGTTTAGAATGCGAGACGGATAGAAAATTGGATTACTCGCACGTCCACCCCGTATACTCACGAAGGTTATCACTTTGGGAAGGCCCGGGTGTGCCTTTCGGTGCATCTCAAGCTCCGATGGGAGTGCTCCTTCTTCTCGTTCCTTTAGTTGTGCTTTCGTTGTTTTATATGCGCTTCTTTGACGTTGGCGTTTGGATTGCCTCGCGAGTGTCTCGAGCGGATAGCCTGCTGCGGTAAACTGAAGGTTGTGCATAATACGTCGGCGCTTCACATTTACCGTGGAACGACGAAGCAGAAAAGGAACACCGTTGATACCGCTTGTATAATATTTGCGTCAGAATTTCGCGATTATTTTCTTTCTCTTTGTGGTCAAGGTGACTTCATGACGGAAAAGTGAAGGAAACACGAGAAGTAGTCGTACGACGGCTGCAGACTCAGCATATTGCTCAAAGATAGGTACGTTGTTTTACTTGACATTGCATACTACGTCGCTTGACGGGCTGTACACACTTCCGGCAAACCTTCGTTCTTCTTGACGTGTTATGACGCCGTCCTTCACGCGAACTTTATTTGTAATCCTTCAGTGTTAAAGAAACAATAAAAAAATAAAGGACCAGTATGGCGGCAACGCGAAGGACGGCAAGTCATTCTCGCGGCTTTATAAAACATCCGTCGGAGCAAAAAAAATACAAACAGTAAAAAAAAGAAAGCACAGCTGACTGAAGTTTGAAGAGCATCGCCGCTGTCTTAGCGCAAGCGTTCGTTCTCCAAGGGCGTGATAGTTCACACGGCAATGCAGCAGTGATGTGATACAGTGTATCAATGAGCGATGAAGGAAGGAATGTACATCGAGAATACCGTTTAGACCATATCGAGACTGGCTTCGAAAACAACCTCCTGCGTTGTCCTCGTACGCTTCTTACTCCAGAGCGTGCGCAGGATACGAGGTATGTATGTGCACATGTATGTCTTGAGTGGCAGCCTCGAAAAAAGGGTACGAACAATAAACAAGACGAGCTAAGATGGCCCCTTAATTAGATACTGGGTCCAGCTAGTTTCTTGAGTTATATATTGAGACCAGACACACAGATCTTCTTTGTCCTTGTCTTGGTGCGCTTATCTGTTTCAATAGGGTGGGCAGTTTCAGCCTTGAAGAAGAAAAGATTATCCAGCGACATACCGTGTTGAACAATTTTTAATCTCTCCATACAGTGTAGTACGGTGACGCCGCGCGATGATAAAGGGATAGAAGGCAGGTATTTCTCTCTGCACTCAAAGCGAGAGGCAGAGAAGTTCTTGACGTCTTTGACTTTGGCCGCGTCCTTTTCTTTAGCCCACGTCTCCCGCATGCATAGCGTGAACAGCGGGCCTTCGCTCTCTCGCGTCACTCCGGGACAATGCTTCTAGGTTCGCAGCTCCCGTAGCAGTGACGGCCGCGGAGAGAAGGAGAGACGGCCACACCGCAGCGCGCGAGGCTGGCCACTGTTTCTGCCCAGCGGTGCCTTATCGGCGGCTGGTCATCTCGTCGTTCGCACCCAAACAGCCCTCTATAACGCCCTTGCGAGTCCCTTTGTAGGGCGCCGCGCTCATCCCATGGCCTGTGTTGTCGCCGCCGTGGAGGAGGAAGTGTACGCGTGCGAATAGTGCGCAGTGGTTCACGCATGCGCATACCACTCGAGACGACGCCGTGCTTTTCCTTCCCTTTGTTTTGTTGTACTCATTAGTTGTGCTCAAAAAGTTGTTGGTTCCTGCAAGGCGGAACCATTACTTCTGTTAATTTTGATTCAGATTAGTATGTCGTCCATAGATAGATAGATAGATAGATAGATAGATAGATAGATAGATAGATAGATAGATAGATAGATAGATAGATAGATAGATAGATAGATAGATAGATAGATAGATAGATAGATAGTAGGTAGTAGGTAGGTAGGTAGGTAGGTAGGTAGGTAGGTAGGTAGGTAGGTAGGTAGGTAGGTAGGTAGGTAGGTAGGTAGGTAGGTAGGTAGGTAGGTAAGTAGGTAGGTAGGTAAAGGCCATGTCTATATGCAGGCCTTGCCCCGCCGCGGTAGTGTAGTGGTTAAGGTACTCGGCTGCTGACCCGCAGGTCGCGGGATCAAATCCCGGCTGCGGTGGCTGCATCTCCGATGGAGGCGGAAATGTAGCCCTGTGTGCTCAGATTTGGGTGCACGTTAAAGAACTCCAGGTGGTCGAAATTTCCGGAGCCCTCCACTACGGCGTCTCTCATAATCATATGATGGTTTTGGGACGTTAAACGCCACATATCAATCAATATGCAGGCCTTGTTACTTCAGATGCCGAGTTTGATACAGTATAAAGAAGTCATGGCTCACAAAAAGTAGAAAGGAGATCGGGACAGCATTTCTAAAAATCGTTGAGGAATGAACAGACAAAAACAGAATTTCCTTAGGGTTTTGCAAAATTTATTGACATATTTCATTGCTGTTAATTAAGCTAAGTCGTAACACGAGTCCCCGGTGTGCCATTGTGTCGCGCCGCGTAAACTTGAGGTTTCAGATTAAGTATCGGTATACCTCCTAGCTTCTAAGCAGGTCATGGCTTGGCCGCGGAGGAACCCTAATATGTAATTCTTCTCTATTTCTTTCTCTAGGCGGGGTTACAAAAGTGTGGCAGCCTACGTTAAATGTTAAACGAAAAAAAAAAGCGATACACGTGAGAACCATAAAAGCCAGAAGGAAGGAAGGGCTCTGCCTGGCGCATGCAAATGGGCCTCTCTCCGAGCTGCCGAGCGGCGGCAGCCCATTAGGTAGTCTGGTGGCAGATCTCTTGGCTTCAAAGCAATCAACAGTAAGCAAGGTGGAAAGAAACACGCACACACAGAGGAACGGCATACAAAGGCAGAACAAGTTCAGCCTCTCTTCTGCTTCTGCAGATGCAGCAGTCTTCCAAGTCCTCTCCTCCCCGCCTTGCACACCATCCCTCTTGTGGAGGGCCTGGCGACGTCTGCCGCGGCAAAGGCGGCCAACGCGGCATTCCGTCGCGGCGCAGGTGTGGAATACGAGTTCGTCACGGTCCGTCAGGCCCGGGCTGCAGGCTTCTCGCGCTGTCACTCGACTGTACTGCTCTGCATACCGCGAGATGAGGATGCCCGCACGGACGTCCGTTGTCGTCAGCTTGCATGCACGCAATGCGCCGTCGAGGACTTTTCTTTCTATACCTCAGACACTTTCTCCACCCTACTGCCATTACAGCCCCGGTGCCCTTTGCACACAATGCACCAGCTTCAGGGAATGCTGCCTTCAAGAAGATGGCCAGTTCAATGGCCGTATTCGCAAGAACGTCGTACGCTAGGAATGTTTTCTTAAAGGGGCACTGATACCGATTTTCGAAGCTGAGTTTGCTCTGCCATGCAAATCTGTATACAGAGATCGCTGTGAGAAAGTGCGAAGTTCACACTCAGTAAATGATGATAGGGACATCTTACTTTGACATTAAAGTCGATTATCGAATGGCACTTCCACCAACCACAGAGTTATCGTGACGTTATGCCGCAGTATCAATTTTAGTGACTCCACGCACCAGTATGCCTAGTTGGGATGACGTGAGGCACCAAAACATTTGGCGTCACCAAGGAGCCACGCTGTGAAGTGACCGTGGAAACGTCCTGAAATCTTGCGCGAGAACGTGACGAGAAGCTTATACCCTGTTGTGACGTCATGTTGCCAATTGGAACCTAAAATAGCTTTTAAAAACGGGCTGCAATTGCTTTTTTATGGAGCATCCACTCACGCCAGTATGTTTTCTAGGCCCTTGAGGGCTTGTCCTGTCAGTTGACACAGAAAAATTACCACTGAAAGTTTTTCTGTCAGTACCCCTTTAAAAGAAAGTTTTTTTTTTTTTTGTCCGAGTCTGATGCTCCATGGATACATCATTAGCGAAACCTGCTGGACTAATGAAAATATGGCTTACGTTTTTAAAGCTTAATGAACATGGGGCCACGGCCATAATTCACGAAGCTTTTAAAGCGTTCTTTAGTCGTTGATTGACTGCTCTCAAGCTTACCAAACTCCACTTCTCAATCTAACTTAATTGGCCTGCTGGGGTAGCTCAGCATTTGTGGGTCTTTATTTTGCTTAGCATGACGCATCGTACCCAATTTCCGGCCACGGCCGACACCTACCAACTTAGACGTAACTTAATGATTACTAATTACGAAGAAATGCGCTCGGTGACCCCCCCCCCCCTCTTTTTTTTTAAAAAGAAATTTGACGAAGTGGGCATCTGACGGCATTGACGAGTCTGAAGCATGCACTGCGACTCATCTCTCACCACCTAAATAGAGCCTTCGACGTGAATTATTTTCATCAATTAACGATCGCCCATAAAAGTTACCTATCAATCTTTGGGGCGTTATTGAACCCTCTGCTTCCGTCGATTAACCCTCGTGTTTTCGGCACCGGACGTCGCACGTAGACAGTCAGTCCACTTGAATCGCACAATCCAAGCTCGCGAGCACAGACGGAATTCCCAACTCTCGTATCGATCTCATGATAAAATATCCAGGCGCCGGCACGAGAGGGTGTCGATAAACGTCTCCTCCTGCTTAAGTGCTCACACGTGGTGACACATTCCCAGCAAGTGTCTTGAAGGCGCAAACAGTGTCGGAGAATCGAAGAAGCCACTGGCCTCGTTTCGTGGTGCGTCGTCACACCACCAAGTCGGACAACAACGTATGTCACAAACGCGGTTGCGTGAGAGATAAAAGAGCCCGAGAAACGAGCGTCGAACGTCGGGAACAAAACACCGGAAAATCCGCGCTCGAAATGCGGGGCAGTGCATCTTAGGTGTACCTCCCCGAGCCCTCGACGTGTTTTTATCTATATCATGGTTGCACAGTCTGGCTTCAAAGCAACACGAAAAGCATTCCTCCGCCCTCGAGTATAAGCCAAGCGCGTAGTATACACATACGTCCTTTCGCATATGTAAGGTAAGCCTGCAGCGCTGAGCCATGATTACGCCGGACCACGTCAAAGCCGATACCTTGTCTAGTATACCTTACATTGTTCGCTCTGCTGGTGCCCGTATGTGCGTCCGGTCGATAGGCGGGCGGGTCAGGGTTAACGGAGCCGCCAGATATAGAAGGCGTTGGATCAAGGGCACGTATTCAGGCCTTGAAGAGGATAGCGCTTCTCTCCTGTCAGTACGTGCATGCGTATACGAGCATCACGAAATGATTCTCAAGGCGGAAGGGCTAATGAGGAGAATGGAAGGACGTCGTCGCATTTTGCTTTGTTCTTTGGCGCTACGCTGAGGAAGGCAGGCTTGCCATCGCATCCGCTATTATATGATTTCAGAGGAGAAAACATATAGGGAACGGAAGGGGTGCGGAATCTTACGCCAGTGATCAGGAGTAATGAATCAGCCGGTTCGTGTGTACCTGCGTTTACGATACTCCAATGCTACAACCTCAAAGTGGCAGTTGTTATATGCTTACTTTGACAGTGTTGACTGAGCAGTTAGTACTTTTATTAAATGGGCATTGTTTTTAACTCCTTCCGGCTACTTTGCTATTATAATGAGGCCTTGTGTATTGACGGGTGATGGTCACTGGTGTTGCTAAGGAAACAATGACAAGTAGAAAAGGCGCTACAAGTAAACAGCATTTCTTTCATAATGAAAAAATTGGAAGCGCAAACCAACGGGACACAAGAGAAGAGACAAACAAGCGCAGACTGAAACTCAGTTTATTCAGAGAAGAAATTATATACAAGAAAGATGGGAAAGGGAAAAAACTGGAAAGAAGGTTCCACCATGATCTCTCCAGTTTTTTTTTTCCTTTCTCATCTTTCTTGTATACAATTTCTTCTCTGAATAAACTGAGTTTCAGTCTGCGCTTGTTTGTCTCTTCTCTTGTGTCCCGTTGGTTAGCACTTTCAATTTTTTTCATTATGAATTTGTACCAACAAGCCCGCCTGTCAACCCTTCAGCATTTCTTTCGTTCGATGACGTTGGGGTGGGGGGGGGGGGGGGGTATTTTCTCACAGTGTCAGGCGAGACCGAAGGAGTAGATTGGCATCTAGCTCCGCGCTTCCACAGTTCGTATTTACATTGAACCTATATCACTCGCATGCCTTTCAAGAGGTCGCTTCTTCGCAGTAATCTTCACGCATAAAAACACCGCGCAACGGGGTTTTTGCCTTCCGGAAGGAACCCTTAATATGACGAGGAAAAAAAAAAAAAACGGGCACTACCACGGTACAAGCTTTCTTGCCTCACGTTCTAATTAAACACGGTTGCTGCGTCTCATGCGTTGGAAAAAAAAATCACCAACTACTTTTTCCTTTATTGCAGGTCATCCGCTTCCTGTGGAAGTTCATTCCTCGCTTCCTTCCTATAAGCGCATATACACGCCAAGCACGCATACTGCACGGCGTGCACGTTTCGTGCACGCATCTTGCTCTAGAGTATAAATCCTTCGCGTAGCTGTTCGCAGGCTTGTGTGCATGCATGTACATACCTTCCGTGCACGAGAGAGAGAGCTTGACGAGAGGTCACGACGAAGAACACAGCGCGCTCGCTTCTCTCCGTGTCTTTCGCACGACCATCGTATACACTGCTGGGGACTAAAATGGCTCCTGGCGTCGCCTCTCACGGGACCACCGAATTCTCGCCGTACCTTATTTGCTGTCTCTTTACCTGTGTCGTGAGGGCTTTGGGTCGCGGAAACTGTTGTAGCTCAACACTTTCGCGAGTACGATTATTTCCTTTTTTTTTTTTCTTGCTGGGAAAGGAAGTGGCAGAACGAGGGTCCGTTGCTGCGGAGTAGGTTAGCCTCCGGGAAGCAGCGCTTCCCACTATTTCACTGTTTATATAGAGAACGCAATAAATCTTTGCGCAGCGCGCCTTGTGTTCGAAAGTGTTATCGGGGTCAGGCCGCGAGCTCTGCCCCGACAGCGCGCCTGTCGTGTTCTTCTAAATTGCCGAGACGCGCGGCTATGCGCGCACACTCGAAAGAGTGAAGACTGAGAAATCTGTTTTGGAAACTGTCAAGTCCCACCACGCCGTTTCTGTGAGTTCGCGACCTCGTCGACTCTGTGTGGCTCCACAAAGCTGAAACGTTCTTTTGGGATTTGCTCAAAACTCAAACCCGGTGGAAAGTGACGGACTGCGGAGGACTTGACGGAAAGAGCGAGCCGTTCGAAATACAGCAATGTATGACGTGACCATAACTGCACCCTCGTGCCATGCACGCATCACATATATATCGCCATCATCCACAACCTGTTATGACTCTGTACATAAATGGGGGCTGCCCAATAAAACATACCAAAAGCGGGCAATCTATAGTAAACGGACCCTGTGGCATGAGCGGCATATTGCTGATGGGGGCATTCCGCGTGGGACACCATCACCATCACCATCATCAGCCTGACTACGTCCACTGCAGGACAAAGGCCTCTCCCATGTTCCGCCAGTTAACGCGGTCCTGCGCTTGCTGCTGCCAATTTATACCCGCGAACTTCTTAATCTCATCTGTCGACCTAACCTTCTGTGTCCCCTTAACCCGCTTGCCTTCTCTGGGAATCCAGTTAGTTACCCTTAAGGACCAGCGGTTATCCTGTCTACGCGCTACATGCCAGGCCCACGTCCATATCCTCTTCTCAATTTCCTCTTCTTGAGCTAATAGAGTTTCGAAACTGTATACAGTTAACTGGTTTAAACATATTTAGCGTTATTGTTTAGTGTCGCATTAAGTATAGGCGCGCGTGCATGAGACACCCTGGAGTCGACCTGTTTTCCATACGAATACGGGGACGGTACGATTTGTCTCAGCTCGCTGCGTCCAAGCGCGTCCAAGCGAAACTGACGACGCACGCCCATCATACGCCATCTCCTAGCACGTTCGGACTATGGGACTCGGGTGTCTGGCAATACGTCATCGACCAAGGAGCATCACTCTGTGAAGACGAGAGAGGCTATTAGAACCGCCTACAGCGAGCTCTCCGCTCTTTCTGCTTCTACGCCGGCCATAAAAGGCTTATCCGCTAGCGCCCCGTCTACGTGACGGGCCTGAAATGCTACTTAGGGGGCGATTTATAGGTTGCAAACAAAAAGGGCGTCATGAGAACAAGAGAAGAGCGCGCGCCCAGACTACTACAGATATACAATGCCAGAAGTTTTTTACTGTCTCATTCTGGCCTGTATCCCGTGCGAGAGCTGAGTTTTTTTTTTTATAGGGACAAAAATACGGACACATTCTATTAGTAATACTGAGTATATGGTGACAAAGAATTTGAAGTACATAAAATAATCTATACGCATGCAGTGTTTGTAGAATATACTATGTGTATTATTTTACTAGTGTTATGAATCCGGTTTGTTCACGCACGCTGAACCTACATGGGAATAAGATCCTCTGTCAGGGCCCCGTAGTCTCTATAGACCTTGATTCTCTTTCTGAGAAAGAACTAAACAAATATCGAAGTTCAAAGATTCGTGTAAAACTTCCCCGTTGTTACTTTCCCCGCTCTGTCGGCTGCGGTATGTTTAAGGCGTGTCCCCACACAAGGACCAACAAGGACCCACAACACACCCACTTGACCCCGGCAACCTGTCTTCTTCCTCCTCTTCACGCGGTTGTCTTTCCACGCTTCGGTCGGCCGTTATAGTTTGCTTGGCGCGTGCGGAACGCAAGGACGGCGTGCCGCTGATTGGGATGCGCGCTCGAAGGTGCGGCGAGATCCTCCTCCTTTGACGAAGAGCTTTTCGCGAGGCAAGGACAGAAGCGCCGCTTCCCTGGGAGAGGATGCATACCGGTAGTCCTTGAACGTATTTCGACCGCGCGAGCTGTATACCGTACACGCCAAGTGCAGCATAACGCAATCATGCAGCTATACAGAAGTGCCAAGAGCTTTCTTTAATATACGCGCGCATCCTAGCACGGTGTGTGGACGAGTGTAGTCTCGGAAGTTCCTGCTAAAGTATCAGCAGCGCCATCGAATGTAGCGCGTGGATACGTGTGCGCGAGATTCGGCCAGCATAAGCGAAGATAAAGCGAAATGGAGTGAAGATAATAACGTAAATATAGCAAGCCTAATTCTACACATATTGGAGAGCAATGCGAGAAAGGATTATTATTATTATTATTATTATTATTATTATTATTAGTATTACAACTTTCTCATTGAAAGTTCTTATCTATCTTCGTTCCTTGAAAAGTTAATTAATTAAACTGATCTAATTCAAATATATTTTAGAACACAAAAACGTGTGACTAACTCCAAGCGACGGTTAGCAACATACAATTCGTAATTGCGTGTGTCGGCATTGAAGTTCATATATATATATATATATATATATATATATATATATATATATATATATATATATATATATATATATATATATATATATATATATATATATATATATGACTTGGGCAAGAGTATACGCCGACTCTTGGGCACTGACTGCGTGTAATGTATACCCGAAGTATCTTTTGCGTAATAACTGCTCCAAGTTAGCTCTAGAAAGTCAATATGAATAAATCATCTCCGCACCGAATCCCGGTCAAGTGCGACTCACACACAGTTCACTTGCTTTACAGACGATCCACTTTCCTTTACGAACAACCTACAGAAGCAGGTGGCTTCGTATGGTGGTTTTTGGACGCTAAACCCCACATATCAATCAAGGCAGGTGGCTTCAAACACTCCGCTCGCGGACGTTGCTTAGACGACAGCCGTCGCAGAGCCGCGATCACTCTGTGGTGTCTCTGGTGTACTGTGCACACCTGTCTCGCGCAGTTGTTTTCGAATACGAATCGCTGTCTTATGTGCTTGTAGAGTTTGCCTTTGTTATTTTATTTATAAACCCATAGACGCCCGAGTTACGACGTCCATGTTGCTTGTATGATAGGGCGGCAGCTGTCATGTGGCACCGCCGTGTATTCTTTTCTCAGACGTGTATACTATATGTACTTTGCTTGCTGTTAAGTACAGCCGACCAAAAGTTTAGCCATCGGGCGCAGCGGTCACTTTTTTGTATGTCCGCGTCATATATGATGGAACCAAGTTGTTATAAGTGGTTTTGGGCGCATGTGCCTTGAGGGAATGCGCATGTCCACGCCAATTTTGGAACTTAATTCACTCATATAGAAAATTTATAAAAAAAGAAATGCCACTCCTGTATGACAGTTAGAAATTTTGCAGACTGTACGGCGGGGTTCTGCTGAGAAACAGATAGGTCCATGAATTTTTAATGTCATCCGGAGGTGTGTGCTTTTTGTTATCCAATCTTCTCGGTATTCCTTTAGATTCTATTTTCTATTATTACTTTGTTATGAAGCGAGGCTGCAACCGATGTGAGATGCCGTGGTTTCACTAATTAGAGCTTAAGTGCTTAATATTAACTGTTGGAGTTTTATGTCCCTAAACTACGATATCTATTATGAGAGATGCCGTATATAGTGGAAGGCTCCGGAAGATTCGATTACTCGGGTTTCTTCACCGAGTGCCCAAATCTAAGCACATTGACCTCCAGCATATATACGGCCTCTTTCGAAATGCAGTCGCCACGGTTGGGTTTCGATCCCACTACCTTCAAGTCAGCAGTTCAGCGCCATAACTAAGCTTTAGAGGTTGTGCTGTGGACACACATGCACTTGAAGCACAAGCTTTAAAACTTGTGCCTCGCGGAAAAAAAATAAAGCAAACTCATAAATTAGTCTTCTATAAGTTGTCAGTGCCATGCAGTGAGGCGAGGCGTAAACAACCAACAACGAGAAAAAAAATAAAAAAGGCACGACGTTTTTTACACGCTGGCGCACGCTTTACATATACTGGTGTAATTTCTCGCGCTTTACATTCCAAATAAATTTCGTTCAATTTTACACCTAGATATACGGAAGCCTGCTTCATTTCCGTTATAGCCTCCATATGCTGTTGCATTCGTACGCAGTCACTAGCGTAGTGCTCGTATTTAACTATTCGGTATCAATGTCTATTGTTCCACAAGCACACATTTTAAACGCATGTAGTGCACGGAGAGAAAAAAACCCTAGATCACGCGTGCTCGTTGTAGCCAACATTTTTTTACAGCAAAAGCCACGTGCAGTTTTCCACCACCGCCGCCGCCAATGGCCGTAACCACATCGCATGAAATTCGGAAAAAAAAAAAACCTAGCACCAGTGATTAAGTGGGTATCAAACCCAGGTCCGATGGGCGCCAGTCCAGTATTCTATCAGTGAGCTACGTTGGTGCTTGGCACATGTTGGCAAACTTGCCTTAGGCATACTCGATGTCGGGAAAGCAATCGCGTTATTACGACCTATAAAGCGTTTTAAAACAGCGAAAGATCAACCAGTCGTCGCACAATGCGAATAGCGTGAACGAGTGGGTCGTTCAAAGCCCCAACCCATTACAAAAGCTTGTTCTTGTTCACCTTCTAACTGTGGTGCATACCCACTTCAGGCATAATTCCTCATCGTCGTCAGCCACTGCATGAACAATTGGCACAAAATTCCTTGCAAATGTTTTGCGGATACCACGCTTGTCAGAAGAATGACGAAAATATAGCATAGGGAATGCCAGCCTACTGTTAATAAACTATTATTTATGCCGTAGTGGGTATCAATGAAGTGTTCTTGCAGTAGTTACCGAATGAGTATTTATAAAAGACTCTGAAAGGCCAGCTCTTCTATAGCTTTCGCTGCGATTGCTGCTGCGCCTTCCGCGCGGACCTGGCGTTTTTTTTTTTTTCCATAGTGGTCCTTCAATCAAGCCTGTAACTGTCCACCTTAGCGCTCGTGCTTGTATGTACACATACATACGCCGAGGTATAGGCAGTTGTGCAACCTTGAAGAAAAGAGCTGTCGAAACGCTGCTCCTGAGACATGCCGTGTTCACCATCTTTCAATCTCTTCAAGCATCCGTGCTCGCCTCAACATCTGCCTTACTTGAATATACTATGGTTCATTGATGTTATTCATTCATCAGTTTACATGATCCATTCACGTTGTTTTTCCTCGTTCACACGAGTGTTGGCCAGTACATCGGACTAAAGTAACGGGACTTATAGCACTTCGAGCAGCGGACTGCTTTCATGGATTTCGGGCGAAGTTGACGACTTTTCTTTCAAGTGGCCCCTGTACCATTTGCAACTGGCGGGCGGCCAGTGCCCGTTCTGCAGGAAAAGGCGTGTCCTCTTTTGGTTCTGCTCCCTCAAATTGGTCTCAATGGGCGCACGGTTGCGGAAAGCTCATTGACAGATAGCCAGCGCAAGCGTTGAGGGGTTCGTGCGTCTACGGGCGTGGAACGGATAAGTGAACACGTTTCACGAACTACACGTGCTCTTTGTGCACACGAGCTCCGCTTCGGAGAGCAAAATCAGGCTCGGAGACTTCTCGACTTCGCAACCACGAGCGCTGCAAAGAGCCAACTTTTCATTATTTTCCGTGTTCGATATCAACAAGGAAAATCGAAACTTGTTTCGCTGCTTAAGTTCTGCCTGAGGTTTGTGCTCGGCATACTGCAGTCGGAAAGGGATTCGGTCGTTCCTGTAGTGGTAAGTATCAGTCGTTCACATTTATTTGTGTCCGTACTCGTCAGAGCCTTGTGGGACTCGAGGATGAAGCGTGCGGTGATCAGACGCAGGAGAGAACACGTTTGCACACTCCGCTCGACTCTATCACATCATTTAGGGACGTAACTTAAATACTTCACAAGTTGATAGACGCCGACGATATAGCTTATCGTTTAGCGCTGCTTTTAGGTAGTTCTTTCGCGATGCTTAGATTCACTGTTTGTTCAGTTGACATGCCTGCGCTAACAAGGAACTCGTCGGGACTGCACCAAGTATAAATGCGCTATCATCGCGAATACGATATGAAATGGCCCCGAAATTTTGAGACGCAGAAAAAAAGTGCGAACGCGCCGTGACATGTTTGTTCCATTTCATTCAAACTTTGGAATACTGTTAAGCAATTGTTAAGCATTGTACCAGTGCTGTTGCTTTCCGGTTCTTTATTTAAATAAAAATAAGGTGCGAAATACCTCGCGATGAATTCCCCTAAACGCTAACATGTCGCGTTTCTCAATCGGTGGCCTATATTCTTTAAATGGAACGATCGCGCGTAGGCTGATGACGGGGCTAACCACTCCGTTTCACACTCAAACAACCTCGCTTAGTGGCTCCATGAATCCGGTTTTGAGTTGGAAAATCACTAGGAAGGACTGAACTTAAAGCGAGTTAGTAACTCATCAGCATACCAACTGCGCGAAACAAACTGTGCGTTTGTCTTCGTTGTTTCAGGTCATTTCGCTCAGTTCTTCGTAGTCAAAAGTCACTCACTTGAATAACCGACTAAAAACTTCGCCCCTAGTGAGTCGTTTGTGTCCTGAAGTAAATCAGTGGTGTACCGTTTCACACGGCTTTGACGCTCCTGCAAAAGGAAGTAATGCAGCTGACTAGCCAGTTCATTTCGCTCAGTTCTTCGTAGTCAAAAGTCACTCACTTGAATAACCGACTAAAAACTTCGCCCCTAATGAGTCGTTTGTGTCCTGAAGTAAATCAGTGCTTTACCGTTTCACACGGCTTTGACGCTCCTGCAAAAGGAAGAAATGCAGCTGAGTAGCCAGCCGCACCACCCCTGTGACTTGACTCGATCCACACCCGTTCGTATAACGGTGTTCAGCTTCTCAAAACACAACGCGCGAATCATTTAGTTTGTTCTCTGAAGTGCTCGTTCTTGAACAGCGTAATAACGCACACTTTCGAAATTGCCATGCGTTGCGGCTGATATCACATCGCCCTGAAAAAGAGGGGGCAAAGAATGCGAGAGAAGTGGTGTTTACACGTTGCGCGGAAGGAAGTGACGCCACGCTGACGCGTGCTGAATAATACGTCTATACGCCTTTGTCAGTCTTGAAGTAAGACATATATCTCTCTATATCTTGTTTATTTTGCTTTCCGGTATAATCGCATGCTTGTGCGTCTCCGAAAGCAGTAATTTAGGGCCGACGGTCTGGCCGGGATTGCGGTGAAGGCAGGTTTTGTTTGAGCACTGGGTGCATGGTCTGTATGGCTTTTTTGTTCTCTGCATCTTTCTGTACAGACATAAAGCACTCGCGCCCAATTGCAAACCGCCCCTTATGATGTGTGAGTGTGTGATATTGTATGAGGGAGTGGTATCCGCGCATCTATTCATAGCTATAGAGAAACCGGAAAATACATTCATCCGGCGTTCGCCAGTCTTTGCAATTAAGCCACCACCGCCTATATACAACAATACCTAAGCTAAACATAATCATTGTCATCGAGAATGTCCCTCTCGATTCGACGAAGAGACTTCTACGAAGAGAATCGACGAATTTTCAGCACGAGTATTAAGGTTATCGTATGCTCATAGATGCACGAAACTTCTGACAGAACGCAGATCCGGGGAGAGGTTGTTTAAAGAAAACTGAAGAGGCTGGTCGGCCAGCTCATTTAGCGCAATATAGGCACCACAGATAAAGTGGCTAACTGGATTATATGGTTGAAACTCAAATACATTCTCATAACATGCACACTAAGGCAATCAAAGGGAACGAAAACTCATTACTCTTTCCATAGCAGTGTCTCGCGAAATATTGCATGCGCCTTATTACAACAGAATGCCAATGTGCCGTATTGAACGTGATTAGCCGATGTGAATCTTTGTGTTTAGAATAAATAGTGAACGCTTCAGAGTACCATAGGCACTGTACTATGGGAGAGCTATAAAGAAGGCAGATAGCCAAACAATCGCTGTCTCAATACAAGATAAGACACTAGTTCAATGAAACGAGACGCAAAACGAAGAAAAACACAAGGACGGCTCTTAGTTTTGTGTCTCGTGTGTGTTTTTTGCGCTGTTTTTGAAATATGAACCCACACCAACTCACCCAGCTGTCAGTGTTACGAATAGTCCACTCCACTTGTAAAAAAAAAAAAAGCCTATTACGCAATCAATTTGCGTCTACACAGCAGTAATGCGAACTTACTTACACGTAAGCTTGATATGTAGCTCTCCTGGGAAACAAATCGTGATCGTGATCAAACATCTGCTTGATCACTCTGCGCTCTTTTGGAAATTCTGCCCTCTTAACTTTCTCGAAACAGCAAGGGCACTGCTGGCCCCGCCGTGGTGGTCTAGTGGCTAAGGGATCCGCTGCTGACCCGCAGGTCACGGGATCAAATCCCGGCGGCGGCGGCTGCATTTTCAATGGATGTGAAAGAACCCCAGGTGTTCGAAATTTCCGGAGCCCTCTAAAGTCTGTCTCTGAGGCCAGTTGTCCTCTTTGATGCTGCCTTTCCTCTGTCGCAATTTTTTTTGTAATTTCTCCCTCTCTTCGCAACATTTCTTTTTAACATCTATCATTCCCCTCACCCCTTTCCCCAGCACAGGGTAGCCAGCCGGTCTAAGAACTGGCTAACCTCCCTGTCTTTCCGCTTAAACTTTCTTCCTCCTCCTCTTCCCGGAACCCTCTACTATATTCGGCGTCTCTCTTAATCATATGATGGTTTTGGGACGTTACACTCCACATATCGATCAAATCAATCGAGGGTACTGCTGATTCAAGCTGGCGACCTCGACATCTTTTGTCACTTCGAATACGCTCTCGCTAAGGAATGGCCCGTGGCGAGGGCGCCGCGGGCTGATTGCTTCAGCATCGCTTATCGGAAGTTGTGCTGCCCGCATCGGCACGCTTAGCGCCGACACATAAATGCACGCGGTTTCCGCGAGCTAGCTGGAAAATGAAAGGCTATACGCAGCACACGGGAGGTAATCGAGGTTCGTGCTCGATCTCGGCCGATACGGACTGAGGTGTGCGCGGCCTTGCAAGGTTACTGGTGGTTGGTTGGTTGGCGACATTTTTTTTCTCTTCTGTTTATACCGCGCAAACGTCCCCGACTCGCAGCCCGAAGCGCTTCGCGTCGTGTAACGTAATAACCGACGCGGCCACTCGCTGTATGTATCGCTGCAAGCTTACGCCGTGGCCCAGAAATCCTTGTATTACGCGTGTTCGAAAAACAGTTACGCCAATGTACACACTCCGAGGAACCAAGAGAAAAAAAAAACCAATAAAAGAAATAAAAGGACCGAACATGCCGGAAAACATCAGCTCAGTAACAGAAAGAGTAGAAGAGGGAGCAGAAAAAAAAAAAACGACCATACAACACAAGAAATAATAGCTAAGATGGACAGAAAGAGAACCTCGCTAACCTGTCGTCGCGCTGTTAGTTTGTTCAGTCCAGTTTGCTGCCTCGGTCACCTGTTCCACTTACGCATGCAGGTGGCGAAATCGTGATAGGCTTGTTAGCTTTTCCTTCCCACTTCCTTCCTTTTATCGCCGATCTAATGAGGCATCGATGAAACGTTCGTGTATCGACCCAAACTGTGGCGGGCGCTCTGATAGCAACTTCGATATATCTTCGGGGGCCGTCGCTACATTTCTTTTTATCCTCCCTGTTTATTTCACTTTACCATTGATTTGATTGATATGTGGGGTTTAATGTCCCAAAACCACCACATGGTTATGAGAGACGCCGTAGTGGAGGGCTCCGGAAATTTTGACCACCCGGGGTTCTTTAACGTGCGCCCAAATCGGAGCGCACGTTTCACTTATACCATTATTCAGGTGTTAACGGGCTCTCAGCTCTCGTTCCGAGGCTTACGACATGCCTTCTCCTGTGAATGCCTGTTCGTACAGGCGCTTCGTTTCGTGCGTGGTCTTAGTGGAGAAGATTTGCTGCGCTCGTTAGACTTTGAAGGTGCTCGAACGAAGTCGGGGTAATTACTGAATGGCGGTCGTGCCACGATACAACAAAATATGCCCCACAATAGGCTTGTTTTCTGTCTTTCGTGGTTCGGTGTTTACGTTGCTCTGCTCGGATGCTTCGAAAGTCGTGTGTTCGTTCGATCGATTCAGGCCGTGGTGGTCGCATTTCGATGGTGACGAAATTCTAAAGGTCTGTGTATACTGTGTGACGTGAGGACACGTTAAAGAAACCATGCGATCGAGATTTCCAGAGCCCTTTACTACGGCGTAGCTTATAATCGTATCGCGGTGTTGGTATACGTAAATCCCCGGCTGATATTTATAGGCTGCTTTATTCGGCTGCTTAACAGTGCTTATGCCTTTAACATAAGAAGCTAGATTGTTTTATTGGTGATGATAAGCGGCGTGTCTTTTTGTTTTTGATTATTTGTGGCAAGCGAACGCCACATTTGTACGTCATACATCGCTAAAGATGAATGCGATAAACTCGAATAAGTGTCGCTGTCGAACTACGCTTTTATATTGTGCCTTGGTAAGCTCACTGGGATGACTAAGTCAAGCATTTTGTTCTTAAGTGTTTTTATCATTGCCTGGTGGGCTTCGCTAATTAACATGTTCTATTTCAGAACTGACAGAGCTTTTACAAACAATTCTTGGTTACGGGCTCTTTGTAAGTACAGGCGGGGGTGATTCGGAATCATGCTGTGTTATCTTTACATTCTTTTTCTGCTACAACTACATCATATTAGTTTTGTATGTATGTATGTATGTATGTATGTATGTATGTATGTATGTATGTATGTATGTATGTATGTATGTATGTATGTATGTATGTATGTATGTATGTATGTATGTATGTATGTATGTATGTATGTATGTATGTATGTATGTATGTATGTATGTATGTATGTATGTATGTATGTATGTATGTATGTATGTATGTATGTATGTATGTATGTATAAGGATGAATAAATTGATTGATATGTGGGGTTTAACGTCCCAAAACCACCATATGGTTATGAGAGACGCCGTAGTGGAGGGCTCCGGACATTTCGACCACCTGGGGTTCTTTAACGTGCGCCCAAATCTGAGCATGCGGGTCTACAGCGTTTTCCCCTCCATCGAAATGCGTAGCCGCCGCAGCTGGGATTCGATTCACGCGACCTGCGCGTCAGCAGCCGAGTAAGGGATGAATGAATCAAAATGTATAAATGGCGCAAGCTAAAGAAGTAAAGACCCTACAGGTGATACCTACTCGCGACGTTGTTCGTCGCTTTTGTTCTGCTGCTTTTATAATCGTATTTGCACTCGTGGCAGCGGCGGTGATCATACGCCGGACAGCGTATACGGTACAGCCGAAGTGCACAAACACTTTAAAATGGCGTATAAAACTACCAATTTCGTGTAAAAAAAAATCCCGCGTGCCGTGATTGACAGGGGAAAATAAGTTCAATATCCCATTACTCATGGTGCCACGCCCGGACCATAGACGAAACTGCACCTTGCGCGCAGTAGCATGGTTGAAGGGGCGGTGACCTCTAAGCGCAATCTAATGTCAATCAACGCGGCGCGACTTGCGTTGAGTGCGCAAACAATGTAGAGCAATCTCGGCAACGACACGCGCACCAGGTTGGGCGAAACGAATAGAGGCGGGCGTGTCCCTCTTATTACAAAACCTTGCACAACGATCTACAAAACCTTGCACAACGCTCTTGTTTCGGCGGTGTGCGGTCGCGCTGTCTCGGCGTCCCTTAATGGCCGATTGTTTCGATAACACAACCCATACAGCGGGCCAACGCTTCGCGGAAGCTATGCAGCGTTTGGCAGTGCGGTAATAGATCGACAGCCCTCCTGTTCCCGCGCCGGCCTTCGCGTAGGTCATCCGTCCTTTCGAGACTATCGAATTACTGCGCTGAATTTTATCGTAGGTTTATCGTACACGCGATGTCAACATATCCTTACCTGCACGAGATGAGAGTTGGAATAGTTGATATGAATTGCTGACTTCAGACGTATGTATGCGCATGCTGCTGTAACTTTTTTTCTTGTTTTTACTTATGCAAACATTCATACCCTTTGCTTTTTTTCTAATTATCGCAAATATTAGGACATTTTATTGCGTGCTTTTAACCGTCTTTCGTTCTTTATTGTGTTAATTAGAGATACCTGATGTGCGAGTATGTTGACTGACGGATCTAGCTGAATCTGCTTTTTATGACACAAATTAATTTTACCTAAGGCTACCCTGTACAGGTCATTTTATCCAAGCTTTCTGATATATGGGGCCCATTTTCTGATTGTCAGGAGTAATTGCTCGATCATTCACGCTCCAGCTCGCGCACATAAGGTTTTAGTCCATGTTGCTTCTAAGGGGAGAAACATAAATAGGATCGTGGGCGAACTTTCACACAGACCAGGGCTACAATGCTAAGAGGAGTGGGTTGGACACTTAGGTACGCGATAATTGGAACAACTAATGAGTTGGCAGCCTCATTCTGCATAGATCTTTTTGTTTTTCTGTCCTTAACGAGGTTCCGCTCTCGCACAAGCTTTCGCGACCGTCAATCGTGATTACTTGCAGCGCCACGCTGCGCGTATCTGTCGAGAGCGGTGGTACGGTGACAAACGACCCTCTTAAAACCACCGTACATGCGACAGCTTGTTTTCGCGTACGTTTCCGCGCCATACATAAAAAGAGACAGAGCGGGGATTTAGTGCACGAAACCACACGAGGGCAATGATTCGCGTGCCCTTACTGCTGTCCACAGAAGTTCGAAAACCATGGTAATGCACCACGATCACGACTTCTACTGCGTCATCATTAATACCTAAGAGTTGACTTTTTACGAGCAAAAAGACCTTATTTACTTGATAGCGCCCAAAGCTTAGCTCAGACGCTATATATATATATTGCTCGTAAGGGAGAGGAATGTGTAGTGTCAGCATGCCATCACTTGCACTGACCAAAGATGAGCTACGATTTTTAGAGGTTTGATTGTTTAAGATTAGTGCTGTTTTACTACGTCTTATGTCCGATAGTAGCGGAAATAAAATTTCCGTTACTTCAGTGTGCCAAAACAGTCACGCTTGGTCCTAAAAAGGAGCACAACACATGAGCGCGATGGTTCTTCTGTTTATTTTATCTGTTTATTTTATTTTTCTCAAGGGTCCCTAACAGAAGGGACATTACATGAGGGGTGGGCATACGTGACAGGGGTAAAGGCAAAGTTGGATGTGCAACAAAACAAAAAGAAATTTTAGGACATAGCTGAAGCGGCAGAAACAAACAAAACAAAAAAGAGAAGAGGGGGGGGGGCGTAACAGGTACATAAATGTTTGTGGACTCTAGATAAAAACGTTTTGCAGTGACAATATATATATATTCCGCACTGTTTGGTGCGACCGTGATCTGGAGGCTGCACACACCTGAAGGGGAGGGGGGGGGGGGGGGAGAAACACAAGCTACATAAGCCGCAGCTTCGGCTGTCCAAGCCTTCGATGAACTATTGAAACTTCCCACGCATGCATTTAGGCTGGAGCGGCAATTCGTGTGACGACGGAAATCGCTCCCTCGAAAGCCACTCGCGGCGTGTCACGACCGATGCTTGAATGCCACCTGCATGACGCACTCTTCTTCACTGCATGCTGCGCCTTCTTTTCATCGCCTGACGCCTTGTAATTGAGGACGTTGTTCATGTAACAGCTGTCGTGCGGCCCCAGGGGTCGAAGCCTCTTATTGCTCGCTGGCACGTTTTCGCTGCCGCTAATTAATGTGTGCAAGATGAAGGATCTATCTATCTATCTATCTATCTATCTATCTATCTATCTATCTATCTATCTATCTATCTATCTATCTATCTATCTATCTATCTATCTATCTATCTATCTATCTATCTATCTATCTATCTATCTATCTATCTATCTATCTATCTATCTATCTATCTATCTATCTATCTATCTATCTATCTATCTATCTATCTATCTATCTATCTATCTATCTATCTATCTATCTATCTATCTATCTAATCTCGACATGTCGCGGCTCATATACTTATAATTCTTGAATGCGACTCCGACAAAGGGTAATCGAGCAAAGGAATCAGCGGGATCACAGCCTCGCTATAGTTATGCAGAGTGACGTCACAGTTTTTCGCTCTGTCCGCTTCGAAGGAGCACACGCCGGCTGGCTTAGCGGACGATGACACGGAACAGCTTCGCGACGCATAAACAGGCGCAGAGCGCGCGACACACATAATCCTGCGGCGGCGGCTGTGCGTCCACGCATAGCGAAGCACACCGAGCAGTCGGTCGTCGCCGACGTCTTCGTGTGTACCGTAGTTGCCCGCGTACAACTATGACCTGCGAGCTCAGGTTGGGGGAAGAGGATTTAAAACGTGGAATTACACAACGGTTGGCGGATCTCTGAACTGATTTAAATGGCCCTTTAAACAACCTCAGAAGCGCCGCCACGGTGGTCTAGTGGTTAAGGTACTCGGCTGCTGACCCGCAGGTCGCGGGATCAAATCCCGGCTGGGGCGGCTGCATTTCCGATGGAGGCGGAAATGTTGTAGGCCCGTGTACTCAGATTTGGGTGCACGTTAAAGAACCCCAGTTGGTCGAAATTTCCGGAGCCCTCCACTACGGCGTCTCTCATAATCATATGGTGGTTTTGGGACGTTAAACCCCACAAATCAATCAATCAATCAATCAATCAATCATCAAGCAACCTCTGAAAAAAAAATTTTCCGAATCCAAGTGCGTTCTTTTCTTTTGACGTTTTCCGCCTTTTCGGCACCATTCGGGGCCAGTGTTGCGCAATGATCGCCTCCATTCCATTCCGATTCCATTGCGGGGAATTAGAACTTGCTTCGATTTCATTCGTTTTCATCCCTCGGAATCAAAACAGAACTTGGCACCTTCCCACATCAAGAATGAAAATGAATGAAATGTGGGGATTAACGTCCCAAAACCACCATATGACTGTGAGAGACGCCGTAGTGGAGGGCTCCGGAAATTTCGACCACCTGGGGTTTATTAACGTGCACTCCAATCTGAGCACATAGGCCTATAGCAATTTCGCTTCCGTCGGAATGGCAGCCGCCGTACCGGGATTCGATTCCGCGACCTGCGGGTCAGCAGCCAAGTATACGTTAGCCACTAGACCACCGCGGTGGGGCCACCAAGAATGACCGGGCAGTTCGATTCCATTCCTGTAACTCCTCAACGTAAGAAAGGCATCTTGATCGTTTTATAGAGTTTAGAATGAACGCCCCATAAAGCTAATGTTATCAGGTGCCTTAAGAACTGCAGAAGTAGGCGAGACAGGTTATCAAGGCGGATGGATAGTAGCTTGGGGACACATGCAGTTTCGAACAAAGGCGAGGAAGCCGGTATAAGAAAGCTTGCAATGAACACGAACATCACGGCAGCGTCAAATACGCATCACAACTTAGAGAAGCGCTATTTCGAATGTGTGTCCGAAAACGGCGACAGAAGCGAAGTGAAGGGTGTGGAGACAGCAGGCGGCTTGGGGAACCACCGAAGGGAGAAAAAAAAAATCACAAGGTGCGAGGGGGTGGTATGCCATCTCCGTTGTTCCCTACGACGAATACTAACAGCCTTAAGCTGCTGTACGCGAAGAATAGAAACAGCTTCGGAGCAATCACGTCTATATGAGAACATAATTGTAGTAGGCGCGTTGCTTATAAGTGCGCCGTGCTTGTAATCAACCACGCCATTTCAAACATACTGCTTTATTGTTAAATTTGAGGCTCTGACTTACTAGTGTTCGAAGTTTGAAAGATAGCGCGTAGACGAAACCATTCTCTGTTTTAGTTAAGGTTACTTTAGTGAAAAGACGTAATTCCATTCCCATTCCCTTCCCTTAAGCGTTGTCGCCATTCCAATTCCATTGCACTCAGAGGTCGCGAAAATGAGGAATGATTCCGGAGTCATTCCAATGTCGGAGTGGCAACTCTGTAACACTGTTCGGGCGCCAGTATTTTGTTGCCGTTACATCATGAGACTATAAGGTCTCGATTGACCCACGTAAGAGAAAAATCAGTGTGTGAGTTGTAAATTTTCTCCTATACCTTGTTCATTCCGTGCGATCGCATGCCAGTTTTGCCTTCTCTCGCATCAAAATTGTGTGCGATTAACTGATTTCACTTCGTTTTGAACGCGTAAGCGGCGATAACAGTGCGAAGCCAGAGCGCGCAGAATACTCAAAGGCCACACACTTTGTGCTTACATTTTGTACGTGTTTTATGAAGAAACGAGCGTCGAGGAGGAGATGACGCCTGTAGAGAGAAAGAATCCTTCTCTATAGTCTTTGAACTCGTGGTTGCTTAAGGCCCCTTTTATGAAAATGGAACGAGCTTTTATATCAGACATTGTCACCTTCTCAAAAGCAACAATTGCCGTGATCGTCGTCGTATTTGTTCTTGTTTCGATACCTCCTTTTATAGACTCCCACAATATTACCTTCATAGCCTTCTATGGCATGTTGAGTCAGCGCATGAACTACTTTGATGCGCAGACTCAACAGCTGTCACTCGCAGAAAGACTCTGCTCGTAGTCTAAGATGCACGCAAAATGCTCTACCAAATGTCATTCTCCAATGTTTCGCGAATAACACCATCTGAAGTCGTTAAGAAGATTAAGTGAAGTCCGTTGATGTCGTAAGAATGTAATTTTACCACAGGAGAACTGCACATAGAAAGACAGTATTGTCCGGTACACTGACCGTCATCAAGGACCTGAAATAGGTCGTACTACTAACTTAAAACTGTTGGTCCAGCACTAAACAATAATATAATATATAACTAATACTTGTTAGTTTTCATTCCCTTTGACGGCGGCGCCAAGAACTATAGGTGTTAGTGGTAAGGTTTGAAAGAAGAAGCAGAATGCATGACATGCTATAGTAACCAACATTATTATATCTCAAGGTTTAGTCTCATTGGTGAGGGCAAAGCTGAAGAGGATGACATTGCCGTGGCTATGGCGACATCCCAACCAGGGCGTGATTACGACGAAGACGATGTAACATAAAAGTACAGAAAGCCTTAGAGCCTCGTCAAATGCGAAAATTGGCCGGCGGCGTCGTCAACTCGAGTGATGCGAAAAATGATCGCCATTTCATGACGTCAACGCATGAAATAATTAGGTATGGCGACACAGGTCACCAAAATATGTGGCGTTGTAATGATGTCACTACACTTCACGTTATGCAATAAAGCAATATTTGGTGTTTTATGTACCACAACCACGACGTGATAGTGTGTGAGATGCCGTATACGGCATCACACACTATCAAACTTCTAATACACTTCTCACACTGCCACACTTCTTCGTCTCACACGTTTAATAAGAAGGGCTGCGGAAATTTCAATCATCTGGTTTTCTTTACCATGCATTGCCATCTCGAAATGCAAGGCCTGTATCATTTCGCCTCCATCGAAGTGTGACCGCCGCGGCCAAGATTGAACCCGCGAACTCCGGTTCAGCAGCTGAGCAACATAAGTACAGCTACACTGCGATGGACACTTCACGTTAAGTGACGTCATATGATGACGCCATCACATAACACCGTCGCTCGCTCAGAGGCATACGCCGATCGCGGAGCCACGGCAAAACAATGTGGGGCACAGAATCTTTTCGATTCTCCCGACCGCGTTGGGTCTCTCGGGCGGGATCGGTACAATTGACCAATTGGAAAGAGCAAGAAGATGCTTTCGCCCCGCCGCGGTGGTCTAGTGGCTAAGGTACACTCGGCTGCTGACCCGCAGGTCGCGGGATCGAATCCCGGCTGCGGCGGCTGCATTTCCGATGGAGGCAGAAATGTTGTAGGCCCGTGTGCTCAGATTTGGGTGCACGTTAAAGAACCCCAGGTGGTCGAAATTTCCGGAGCCCTCCACTACGGCGTCTCTCATAATCATATGATGGTTTTGGGACGTTAAACCCCACATATCAATCAATCAATCAATCAATCAATCAATCAATGAAGAAGATGATTTCCCTCGCAATCCTCTCAAGCAAACTTCTTGATCCTGCGACTTTTCTAGCTGCTCACCCCTCTGACGGCAGTGCTGTGCTTGCGCATATACGGCATGCGCCAGTGTGCGCGCATAACGTGCGGACTGTGTGAACCGGGAGACGAGAACGACGCCGTCCGTGACTCGGTGCCCTGCTCGGCCACAGCGACCGAGGAGGACGCGCTTGGATTCCCTTCTACGCGCGCTCAGCGGGCGTGCTCGGTCTGCAGGAGGGAGCAGTGGGTCACTTGCGCTATTGAGACGCCAGTTACACGACCGTCGGAGCGTGTGTCGCGATTGTTAGCCCGGCTGCGGTATTTTGGCCGGTAGTATGCACGGTTCTAATAAAGGAAGCTACAACGAACGCGAATGACTGTATAGATGTAGTAATTAGCGGATGCTTGTATAAGGCCCAACCTGGCCGATAATACAAAGGCGAGTGAGATTAGAAAGGCTGCGCTGTCCACTTTAGTAATAATAAAAACGGCCCTTGACTCATTTCTCGAAGTCTTCACTGGTCGACTCTCTTTGAAAATACGCGTGATCTAATCTTGGAGATTATTACACTCCCTTCGTGCAGTCCTGGGACCCAAAATAATGCTTACGTGTCGCTTTAAAAGGAGTCATATACATGGCAAGTCAGGAATCAGTGAAAAAGGCGACACATACATTTTGTGTTCTGAGATTGTAGTTAGCATGGTTAAGCATGAAGGATAGACAATTAAGTGAAGGGGGAAAATGTGAAGCGGAGGTTTCACATCACCTTGTGGATAGGGGAGTTCCCTCTGTCGTGGATTTTAATGTACCGCGTGTACAGAATGTCCATGGGTATCTTGAACCCATCAATCATGAATCCGCCAATTCACTCAGATTCAGACCGATTTGGGAGTTCGACTGGGGCAAACGTTTGGTGGTTATGATGCCGAAGTAAGAACAATGAACCAAAAGTTTGGCGAGTAATGAGTTCTAAACGCAAAGGTTGCTCTTCTCAGCCGTTCTTTTTAGAACGCTTTGTTCAGTTTCATTTCATCGTCATGATTGCCTTTGATTACAAACTTGCAACTGTCCAAATAACCATTCCGTACTGTTGATGGAGCCAAGTGAACAAAGCCTTTGTTATGTGGCCGCTTCAGTGAGAGACCCGGAGGGGGTGAAGCCTAAATCATACATAAACCGGATCCAGGAACCGTATACAGTTTCAACTCTTGCAGCACGCCGAGCCGCCTTCCGTGCCGGAACAAGCGACGCCGATTGCTCGTCTTTATTTCTTAAGCGCTGCTTCTGGGAAGGACCGAGTCGCCAATCAAGCCGGTCCCACGCGATCCTAAACATAGCCATCATCCATCTCTACACTCGTCCTAAACACAGCTATCTCGCCGGCGGCGCTATAGCATTGCCTGCCCTCTCTCCAGCGAGTGGCAGGTTCGGCGCGTTTGTCACAGGTAAGCCAGTGCCAGGCCAGATTGCAGCCCCGCTGTAACAGCTGAGACGACGCGAACTGCGTCCACCGTATAGTCTCCGGCGGATCCGGCCGGCCGTGTCCGTGATGTCCCACTTGCGGACGGCGCGCCACGCGAGTTTGCTCTACGCGCGCCGCGAAGTTTCGTGCAGTGCGCCCGAGGAAACACGCTTCAGTCTGTGTGTTTATCGAGCGCGGGAAGATGCAGTCGCTTGCCCAAAGGTTGCCCAAAGCACTGTAACGTTGCACAGCAGGAGGGTGACACGCAGGTGACGCTATGCACTCGTAACTAAGGTATAGTTGATGAATAGATCGAGCATTTGTGTGCACAAGAAAGAGAGAGAGAGATAGATGAAAGGAAAAGGCAGGATAGCTAACCAAACTTTAGATCTGTTGGATACACTGTACGTGAGGTGGCGGGATTAAGGAAAAATAGAAAGACAGAGAAGAAAGAACAAGAGTAAAAAAGGGAACAACTGAACAGTTAGTTAATTAACACAACACGAACTCGCGCTTGTAAAAAAAGAAATCAGCATCTTTGTCTACCATAGTTTTCGTATACCTCAGTTATGAAGGACTCCAATATTGGTTGTCACACGACGGCTTTGTACGAAGTAGAAAAATGAACGGACACGCTTGCTTTTCTGGTGAGCTTGAGTGAAGCAACAAGATGGTTGTTTCATTATCAATCATCATCATCATCATCATCAGCAGCAGCAGCAGCAGCAGCAGCAGCAGCAGCAACAGCCTGAATATATACGCCCACTGCGGGACAAAGGCCTCTGCCATGTATACCAGAAGTAAACTCGGTCGTGTGCTTGCTTCTTTAATAATTGTTTAATATGGCTGTTTAATAACTTCTTAAACAGATGAAAATACTTGTTGAGGAGCACAAAGCTGAGCCTAGTACAGGATGATCTGAAGCAGGTATCTTACAGCACGCGGGCCATGGCCTTCGAACGACTGTCCTTGCCTCACTTTTTTTTTAAGTTTTCTTGATAGTTATGTTCGTGAGCTGTACAGGTGCCACTGATCTAATGCATTGTTTTTGTGAGGCACCTCATCTGGTCACCATGTCATCAAATGTAACCGCGAAACAATAACTATAGTTCTGAACCGGCGTCCGATTTCTAGTCATTCTGGAGATCGGTGTCGACGTGTTGTTAGAATCCTGACACCAAATCTCCTTCAGAAATTATCTTTGTAAGGAATGTTCGAAGCGTTTTTTTTATTGTCTGCAATTTGTGCAGCCCTCCCTCTAGCTCTATACGCTTTCTGCTGCCCCGACCCTTGCTGGACGAAATTGCGTCACTTGCGGCCCTCTCTCTGAGGTGGGTTTGAGACACCATATCTGCAGCCTTGTAATGGCATGCCGGCTATTACTCCGCCCAACGTCTCATTTCAACTCGCGTGAGATAAGAGTGCCGGGACGCTGCTTATTGCGTAAGTCGCTGTTAGGATGAACTGCGGTAATGCTGTTGAGGTTAATACACTGTGCAACCACTTTGAGGCACGCGTGATGATCAAGATAGTTTGCGTTGTGATACCTACACTTTGAAACACGTTAAACGTTATATAAAATCACGTGAACATGGCGCAAACTTCGACTGTGCTCCGAGCGATTTCTATAGGGCACGTGAAATTTTGTTTGGCCCCGCATCTGCACCGAACTTGGAGGAGACAATGCAGACGGCGTCACGCCCAGCCGCCTTCGTCCGGCTTGCACGGCTGGCCAAGCCAAGCCAAGCAAGCCACGCGCGGATTCTCCTCTGTGGACACAAGTGACAGAAGCGCCCACCGCTGCCTGCATCGGCGGCTACGCGCTCTTGTACCGCCTTGTACTTGCTGCGTCAAGGTGGCGTCTCTCTCTGCCGTATAGCCCGCTTGTGGATGCTATTTCGAGCCCCATCCGACGGGGCTTCCTGTTGCGCTGGCAGCATCGCTCCCGCTGGGACGTTGTCGAATCTTCCGTTGCGATGTTCCGCTGTCGCTGCAACGCATGATCTGCATGCGGCGCGTGACTTAATGGTGCTCGCCGCAGCGACGGCGACTCTCGCCGCCTGACGCCGGGCGTTACGCGCCGCAGTTGAACGAAGACAACCGCATCGAGGCCCTCTGAGCCATGCTGCATCCATGGTTTCCGCGGGCTTTTCGGTGCAGTATATGCATGCGACATACGTGAAACAGTGTGGCCGATTGTGCCGATTAAAAGTGATTGCTCGCGGTTGGTGGTGGGAAGTAAGAACGAAAAAGAAATCGTTCGTCTCGTTTCCGTCTGATGATGTAGCAGCTAGAGGACTGGCAATGTGGTGTATGGCTGTTCATCATTTTTAAAGGGCTTTCTTGCGGAAAGGACCCTGGGGTACTTATTGTACTGAAAACGTTCTGATGACTAACGGTTGCTCGTTGTAACACCTCAGTTGACCACCAATTCGCTATGCGCTTGCGCCTAAAATTGGCGTTAATTTGTAAGCCACTGTAAAAACTGCGTGAAAATTTACTTTCAGAAATTGTTGCGACATAGAGTGGCACATGTCAAACCAACTGACACGGTTATGATAAACACCGCAGTGGGGCGTGAAGTATTATTACTGGAGAAGAATCTGTCGCTGGGCCTGTTGGTACATACTTGAAGAAACGGTGTGTGTGTCGTCTTCTCTTCTTGTGCACACGTCCCCAAGCTGGTTTCTTCGTTTTTTTCAAATAATATTGGCCCCCAGATATTCTTAATTAAGTGGGAACGTTCGAGAACGTTCCGCCGTACTTCGAGGTATCGTGGTGAGAGTCACGATTCTGTTGATGCAAGCGACTTCGTATGTTTTTTGCAATGTCAATTATTCGTCCCTGGTTCTCTTTCTTGGACTTCCTGCGTTGCTTTGGCATACACGCACAGACCGAGTTTCTGGAAGGTGCGCAGAGCCTCTGTAGTGTTCTGATCGCACTTCCTTGGGAACTTGGCCACTGATTCCTGGCCCTGCGACTTCTTCACCCGTGCCAGTATGGAGAAGCTAGATCTCTGGAGAAAGCCAAAAGGTTTTAAATTCCGGTATAAGGCAGCAGTATTGTATAATCTATCTCGGACGCACGTGATGATGCGCATAATAATGCGCCGAGTAACAAGTGTATTCCATTCCGAGTATCAAACCTACCCCTTTCGAGGTCGCGCCTTATGTACAAGCCGGATTCGATGGTGGCGATGTGGGCAGTGGTGTTAGTACCTTCGTGTTGCTATGCAGTTCCTGGAATATGGCCAAGGATGCGCTCGCGAAACGAGATTCTCGCGTGCCTGCTGGCAGCCCTGCTTCATTAAAACACGGCCGTTTCTGGCCATGGTCGAACATAAAACAACAGCAGAGACACTTTTTTAAGTGTGACGTCACGTTGCAGCTGTTCGTTCGGGTTGTTTTCGAACCGAACGATGTTCGGCTCAACTCGTTAGCCTAACTATGTTATTATTGGTGGGCTTCTTCTCGTTGTCTCCATGGTGCACTTGCGTGAGTCACGTTTCAAACGAGTCTGCGCAATATGCGATAATGATGGTGGTGTTGACACGTACGAAACATGTTGAGAGCGTCGCGCCTCCTAGTTGGAGCTGACTCGTAGAATAATTATCGAAAGTGAAGCTGCCTGTTTGATTAGGTTCCCCGGATTCCTCCTCATCTGTCTCCAATGACCGATTCCTTCAAGTGTGCTACGTATAGGCTTTCCTCTTGCCCTTACTTTGCATGTGAAGAAGGTAATGTGATTTTTTTTATCAGTCACATATCAACAAGGTCTTTGCCAGAAGCTCAAGGCACTTTATTTTAATGCGCTTGTGTCGCTCTTCATAATTAACACAAGCCAATTTGTATCTTGATCTTACGAATTTTCCTTTTTCGACCATATCCCTGCCTTCATTTAGCGCGAAATACTGGGGCGCAAATTTGCAGCAGTATCTTTTTTATTAATGATGTACCTTAAGATTATCCCGAGGCCTGTAAAAATAAAACGGAAGCGTCTAACATGATCATAACGTCTGATGACGTCTGTAAGACATACGAAAGAGAAGAAACAGGGTCACACTATAGTATCAAAGCGGCACTATATAGCGGGAGAGTTTACTACTGTGATACCTTGTATACAGTCCGGGAAGTAGCCAATCGCGCATGTACCTGGTTAACTTCCCTACCTTCTCTCTCGTTTTATTCCTTCCTTCATAAACAAAATACGGCTGCCAGAACCATTATTTATTTGCGTTATACGGTGTACTTCATTTTTTGCTTAAATAACATAAACTGTAGACCATTGTCAGAGATGGCAACATCAGCGCTCGCAAGCAGTGTGTCCTTCCCTTCGTAGCATTGTGTTTATTATATTATTGCCATCACATATTGTCACATGTATTTAATTCATCGTCATGGCATTCTGCGCGATGAGGTATGAAAGTAGCAGTAGCGATTCTGCCACCATAAAAAAAAAAGAAGCTACGCAGGAGCCCAGTGGCAGTTGTTTAACGCCTTGCTGCGTAGCACGCAACGGCTCCGGGCTGTCAAAATGTCGCGCGCGCGTTTCTTTCAAAAGGCCAGCACGAGGACCCGGCCGTGACGTAACTGCGTCTTTGTAAAAAACTAATCCAAGGTCGCTAACGTAAGCCTATGCGCGTGCATACATATGCAGGACAGCAGACACCGAGTGACGGCCATCCACTTGGCGAGGCAGTGCAGAAGAGACGTGATGCGCTTAGCAGCGCCTTCTGTGTGTATGCAGCGGCTCATCTGCAGCCCGAATGAGGCCACCGCCGCTGCCGAGAGTTGTGTTCAACGACCCCCGAAGACCCTGCGGCTGTGGCGGAGCGAAGACGGCCGCTTTCATCTGGAACCATTTTCGCTGAAATCGCCTCGGTCCGTTAATGCGTCCGCGGGGTGAAGACGGCACTGGCGACCCCGATTCGTGCCGCACCGTGTACCGCTGCGAGACACGAGAAAGAGAGAATGCATTATACTGCACACACACACACAGCACTGCTTGCGCCCGGCAGTTTTAAGGAGAGTTGCCTCTCGTGCTATTCAACACGCGTGCAGCTAGCTCGCGCAAATGCAACCGCAACGGCGTAATCCCGAGCCGCTCTTGTAAGGGCCTGCTGGAACCTTATGGGAGGACGCCACTTGTCTTGTTTATTTGTATTTTTTCATTTTCGAAGGTTGACAAGGCTGAAGGTGAAGAAGAAAACGGATATAGGTGTACATCCACAATACGCGGTAGGCGCATGAGCATCACGTTTAGTTACAGAATGTAACAAAGATGGAGGCAACGCGGCTCATAGAGATGTATCGTATTTACTGGAGTATACCTCGAGTTTTTTTGTTTTCTCCATATTTTAGGGGTGAGGCATTTCATTGATTGATTGATTTGTGGGGTTTAACGTCCCAAAACCACCATATGATTATGAGAGACGCCGTAGTGGAGGGCTCCGGAAATGTCGACCACCTGGGGTTCTTTAACGTGCACCCAAATCTGACCACACGGGCCTACAACATTTCCGCCTCCATTGGAAATGCAGCCGCCACAGCCGGGATTTGATCCCGCGACCTGCGGGTCAGCAGCCGAGTACCTCAGCGACTAGACCACCGTGGCGGGGCGTGAGGCATTTCAGGATTTAGGCTTATTCGTTGGCCGTTGTCCGGCGATGGCGATGACACTGATCACGATGAAGAAGAAGCGCGTTAGCACACGCAAGGTACGCGATGACGATGACCACTATGGAGCATAATCTTTCAGCCACGGATGAAAATGAACGTAAAGCGCGGGAAGTGACAGCAATTACGAAAACGCCAAGAGGACTGGAAGTGGAGGTATACTTGCACTTTTCGGAGACTTTAACGTTGACATCACGGACAACGACTGGCTTGTACAGTACATGACGTCTTGACACGCTCTACGATGCGTTTCGTACGACTAGAAACAATACAATCATCAGCGGAACGTGCTTCGTCTTTGCCACCTTCAGGCTAGATGCGATAGAAGGACCACCGACTCTAGATTTCACTAACCACAAAGCAGTAATATTGAAGGTAAGACGAAATGTACAACTTGACAAAACATACCATTTATGGCCAATAAACTTTGTATATAACCGCACACCACTTTGTCACCCATTTACATGCTTGAGTGGGCAATGCCAAGGGTGATTTACGGTTACACACCATAAATATTGGATATCTCAATAACATGCTGTTACTGACCTACCTGTACTACTATATACCGCCTAGCGTGCGCTATGACCTGCCTTGTATCGTATCAGCAGTCACACTCTGTGGTGAAGCCAGAATATTATTTCGATAAAGTTGGCTAGTTGAAGCTGCCCCCTTTTTCTTTCCTTCGTTATAGCAAAGTGTAATATGCATAAATGTCTATTACAGCTTTTGGCGCAGTTCTCAACGTTGAAAAAAATGTCAATGTCATAGTGGTGTTGAATATATTTTTCTATAAAATATGCGAAGGAAGAAAGTATATCTCGTCGGCCTGTCATTATAATAAAACTTATCAAAATTATACGCCAGAATCGTATTCTCATGGGTGCTGATTAAGGCAGTATACATCAAATATCTGGCAAAGCACAGATGAAGTGTAAAGTTTTGACCCGCAGTGATTCATCAGACAGAACTATAACGGAACTTTTTTTTGTCAAAACCCCTGCTGCGAAATGCGTGGTGTTTCGTTTGGAAGCACACAAGCAGGAACGTTCACTACATCGCTGTAGGATTTTATGACTTCAACATTATTTTGTTTGACTTCTGTCTGGAAACAGGAGTCCTGTTCAAGATCCAATCATGCGACTGCCTTCACCATCCGTGCCAGTGTCGCGCGCATAGTCAACGTTCTCTCGCGACAACTCTCGCGACTTCCCGCGTCCACCATGATCGGAACGAGAGACATGTCGATGCGGCAGTCAGAAAGAATCGAGCGGATAGACTGCGGCGTCGGTTCGCAGCGCGCCATAGACAACGCACCCATCTGTCCGCCGAGAAAGATCGCCAGCGTGACGGCAAGAAAGAAAGACCGCCGTCCAAGCCGCTGCAGTCTCATCGTCCGCGTCATCTGCGGTCACGAGCATTCACCGCGACACTCCGGGACAGCTACAGGACGGCTGGACGACACGTCCGCCCCGCTGCAACGTCTCGAGCTCGTCTCCGGTCGCTTCCTCTCTCGCCTGTCTCTAAGCCGCTCTTTTACGACTTGATGTCCCGTTACTTCCGACTGCGCCTGTTATGTACGTTCATTTATATGTGCAAACACGCTTTCCCCCGTATAACCGGCCCTGAAGGGAGACTTGCGTGGCGTGAGAGCAAGGCCCACGCTCCGTCCGCGGTGTGACCGCCTGTTGTTGAATCGTGCCTCGAGAAGAGTCAAAGTGGGCAGAGGAGACGGATTCCCCCGCGATGCCTTTCCCTCGCGCATGGCACTGCTATTCGCTCTCTTCCGCGTGCGGTGCGTCCGGTGCAGATCACGTTACGTGCTGACCTTACGAGTGCGTGCGTCTTATACACTGATCGTACACTCTACGGAATCGCGCGCGGACGGCCGGGGCGTGCGAGATGCGCGATGGTTGCACTACAGTCACGACGTCTGTTGGAGCTGCTCTCTGGCTCTTTCCCACTCTTTCCTGTGGTTCGAGACGTCTGTTGGAGCTGCTCTCTGGCTCTTTCCCGCTCTTTCCTGTGGTTCGAGACGTCTATTGGAGCTGCTCTCTGGCTCTTTCCCGCTCTTTCCTGTGGTTCGAGACGTCTATTGCAGCAGCTCTCTGGCTCTTTCCCGGACTCTTTCCTGTGGTTCGAACGTCGAGTTGGAAAACCCAAACACAGCAAGCGGGCCACGCAGGTGCGGCAACTGGGAGGTGATGTTTCGACCTTAGAGCCATCTCTTGGCGTGCCGGAGGGCGCAGCGGGGCGCTTCTTTAGCTGCTCGGCCTCTGCAACATGCGCTTCCTCCCTCGTGCATCCCCCTCCTCCTTCTCAACCACACGCACTCTCACCTTCCTTCTTCTCTCTTACTGTCTTCTCGCGGCTTGCGTTTCGTTTTCTTTCGCGCGTTCGTTTACATAATGAGCGTGGTGTTTTCCGTGAGGCGTAGAAGAAGAGGACGCGAAGGGCAAAATCGAATTCGGCGTGACAGCGCGGCGTGCGCACGGGGGTACTTATACGCTTGCACGCACGCAACCCGCCGTGCGTGGATTTCTTTTTCAATGTTGTTTTTATTGGGGTTGCATCAGCTTACACAGTTGATCGCCCCCGCAGGGCGAACGCTTTCGCGTCATCTTCCGTCCTTCTTTCAGGGTATCCCTCTCCTTGTCACTGAACTAACGGAACAGTCATCGCAGCCCCTTGTTGAGTCGGACTTAGACCGGCTGCCGTGATGTAACATGAGCACTAATCCGACAGCGGCGCCGCGTGGTGGTGCGTGCTTTTTTGTAGAACCGTTCGGGCAGTCAGACACTCTCCGTTGCGTAAGTACCTTATAGACACCTATTAATAAGAGCGGTGGCCCTCCCAAGGAGGCGGTAAGAAAGACGGAAGTGACGCACTCAGTCATAGTTCAATGAGCGTTCAGCTCTTGCGCTGCGAACAAGGGACGTTTGACTTCGTGGTAGCCAACAATAATCGGCGAGCCTCCGAAGCGCTTTCGGCTGTAGCTTTCGGGCTGGTTTTAAGAGCCAAGATCTGAGGAAAGCTTCTTTTTTTCAGTGTTTTTTGCTAGTATATAAAGGCCTGACCCTACGTATCCGTTGCAGGGCGTCAGTGCGTGGCTTTTGGTTAATTAATATTCAGTATAATTAATTATACCACCGTCCGTATTCGCTTGTTTGTTTGTTCGAGTTGACGAGGCCCATATGTAAAAGTAGAGTGAAAAAAAGACACGTAATAAAAAGAAAACCTTACTATATTGTGCCAAGATAAGCACTCATCGTGAACATCTGCGCGCACGTTCATACACTGGCGCCCTTAAACACGAACACATGAACACACCCGAACGCACACGAACGCAATTACCACACTTTATGTGTAAGTGCACCCGTCTATGACAACGCTATACTGCTTTTTGCCGCCACAAATCATTGTAGCACGTCGCAAATCTTGCAGCTGGCTTGCTAAAACGTGAGCTATCATCATCTGTGCCATTTGTTATGCGTTACTGCAGGTTTGCACGCCGCGCTGCTAAAAGCATGATTGAGTAACTTAGGTATGTACCAGCATGCTAGTAAACTAAATAAATATGAAATGTAGTGTACCTAAGTGCTTAGGCAACATGTATTACTAATTAACTTATGTTTTTTAGGTACTACAAGCCCAGAAGCTTCCAGTATACTGTAGTCTCTGCAGTACTATAATAGTACTACTGTACTAGTAGTTACTTGCGTGTAATAAACATATATCAAACTTGGATAGCAGTAACACTGTAGGTACAGTATTGTGCATGCTACCTAGAGGCAGCATATACGGTATTGTTATGCTCACAGTATACGTATACTGTCAATGTACAGTACCGCATATGCTACCCAAACTACGGTACTTACATTTACTGAACAGCATATATAATTACTGTACACGCTACCTGAAGGTACGATATACAGTAACTGTAACTGGACAATGTCGATGTCTTCCGTAACAAATGAGCCGGCGACTGTCCGCGCTGTCCGAGCGAAGAAGGATCGCGCCCCTTCTTCCGAGGGTGAAAGAGACGCTAAACGAAGAGAAAGCTACAGCGTACGAGCTGCAGTCAGGTCGACGGCGAAAGCAAAACGAACAAACAGCGTAAGAGGGCCTCACGAAGAGGACGTGCCAAGCAAGCGAGCCGTGAGCTGCTGCTGCGGGCAACACGCACATCGAGCTGAAGGAAGTTGACGACGGCCAACTCAGGTCGGCGTTGCAAAGGGGCTTCGTGTCGCACGGGCCATTGCCTCCTGCTGCTGGAAGAGGAGTCGGCGCTTCCGTCTTCTGTGCGGCAGCTGTCTCCGAGGGTCACTGGCTTGCTTCCACGCAGTGGTCCTGTGCTACGTGTCTACAAGATGCGGCACTTGGCATCCTGCAGGAGAAGAGGCTATTGAGAAGTGCGGAGGCAAGGAGGGGACACGGCGCCTTTAACCTCTCGCTGCGTTCGAAACGAAAACAGGGAAGATGAGGGAAAGGTGACTTCCTCGAGTGGTAAAACACTATATCGTTCTCATTTTTCGTGTTATAATAAGGGGAGCCAGCCTTACTTCAATATTGTAGCCGGTTGGGAAAACGCTCCTCAGGAGACCTTGAGTACCGGTAGCATTAATAACGGACTCGTGGCTAGTTTTTCCCGGCTATAGAGTGCACCTGAATAAAGCACTGCTTCAGTGTTAGCTTTATAGTTGGCGAATATTTGTCTTATAAAAGTTTGGGTTCTACGACTGGTTTTTTTTTTGTCAATCGTGGTCTGAGCGTTCATCATAGTGATTTGCACTCCACTATCTGTTAATAATGTTCACATAGATACTACAGTTTTCTTTATGTGTACTCTTTGTGTCTTCCTAGCTTCCTGCTTATTAATGACAGATCCCACGCGCTGAGAAATGCTCCGCATTTAAAACAGGTGACGTATACTGAGCAATCTTGCAATGCATCCGATCCTTGGTGCTGTGCAAAACCAATTTAGATGCAGAAAGCTTTCTGCGGGGTGAGGGTTATGGTCAACACATCGACTGGAAAAGGGGAAGAATAAAAAGAAGAAGACTCTTGCCTTCAATTTTTATTAGGCGATTGCATAGGGACCTTGTTAGCTTAAAGAGCCCCTTTTTTTTTTCGGCTGTATGCCAACGTTTCACCTTGGCCTCTTGTGAGCGTACGTGTACTCACGTACAGTTTTAAGCCCCTCAGGCGAGTCGTAGCGCCGCACTTCCGTATTTGTCGCCAATCTCGTAAGTGAGGATTGACCAACGTCGGTTGCCGATATCCACGCTATATCAGTTTCCCTTGCAACACCGCGATGCGCAGATGAACAGAATCCTCTCTTAAAGTGTCGTCCGCGCGTGCGCGTTGCCTACTTCCAAGTAATACCTAACGTAATACCTAACGTAATACCTAACGTAATACCTAACGTAATACCTAGCATAATACCTAACGTAATACCAAGTAATACCTAACGGTATACCCCACCGAATGTGTAACCCAAGGCAGTCAATCTCCCAGTGGTAGGTGGTTAAACGCAGCACGTTATTCAATCTGAACCACTTCCACGTTCTGAACGGTGGTGATACCTTTCCGTACGTGACAGGTCACCTCTATCCGGTTTAAGCGCCGTCACCGTTCTATCCGAAGAAAAGCTTTCCGGTAGTTCGTCGTCGATCAGTGGCTCCACCACGTGAGCCGTTTTCTTGTATTTATGTATTTTTTTATTTCTGTTGGGAAAATAGCTCGCATCGGTTGCAATGCTCGAACTATATATAGAGTATCGCATTTTGAGGCACTGGCAGATAAGTCACCGCACGTCGTGCACACTCAGCAGATGAATGAGTTCGACACACGATCAGAGCATTGCGCCACCGGAATCCAGCAAACAAACAAGACAGAGACGTTTGATCTATCACTGCGCCTTGCGAGTGTTTTGGAACTTGCGCGCAGCACGCACTACACGTTCAAGGCTTTTCGTGTTTTAAATTTATAGTACTTACTTTCGTCTCCCTTTTTTCTTTCTTTCTTTTTCTTGCCATCAGCGGCGCGGGACGAATTCTGGGGTGTTTGATAAACAGACCTGTTTGTTTTTCCACCGCCAAGTTATCTCTCATTGCATCATCTTTTCTTTTTTGTATATTTATATCATTTATTTCACTCGAGGAAACAAGAGAGGGGATCGTGTTGCCTAGGCGGTAATGGCCTGTACTCCTCTTTTCCACGAGACAACAAGTCTTTCGAAACCACGGCCTTCAATCTATTCTTTAACTTTGTGCTGCTGTTTTTTCATATCGACTAGTGACCGCACTTCAAATCAAACCTCTCCGCGATCGGCAGTGCCGATACTACGTGGTAAAGTATTTTAACCCTCCAGCAATTTTCCTTGAAAAAAAAAAAACATCGCTTGCCTTTCGCTGCAGTCACCTTTGTTACCCCAAGGAACTTATTTCACGCATATCTTACGGGCTCAATATTTCACAGTGATCCCACTGCAGCTGAAAATTTCAGGGTATGGTATACGCAGGATGGTGGGTATAGGGGTGGAGCGGTATGTGTTAGAAATTCGTGCCTACGGGGGGGAGCAGGCTACCGCACCTTCAACCTGTTCGAATCGTCGCCATCCATACGTAGTGCCACTTGCTTCATTGGGAGTTTACTCACTCCCGCACTTAGGACGTTCGCGCCGACCGCTAAGGGGGTGGGTGGTCCGAACGAGGCGCTGCTCGCACCAGACGACATCTCTGCGAGAATTCCGGTTTGTAAGTTGTCATTCTTGTTTTGTGTCTCTCGGGGATCTACTGTTTTCTTAAACGAGATAGCGCACAGTTTTTTAATTTTCAACGGGGCCCATAAGCTCAACGAGGTTTTTTTTTTACTTGTACGGAACTCAGCGTCAGTACAGAGACATCGAAACATAGTGCTGTGTATTGAAGAGAAACTAATTTATTACAACAGCCATTGCCACTTGAAGAGCAATCGTTCATTCATCGTTGATCATGGCTTTCTGGAGTGCTGAAGAAGACGGGGGGAAGGGAGTACAATCGCTTAAAGAAGCTTACTGTACTGTGAAAGAATCAATCAATCAAACAAGTAATTAATTCGTTCAGCTACAAGAATACCCGCACTCACAAAAACACACGCGCACAAACAACAAACCGTCTTCGAAACCGAACAGCGCTCGCGAACTGCGCTGCTGTGCGGCGCACCTACTAAAGTACATCATTGTTGTCCCCAAGGCTTTCGACAATGGCAATAAAAAGTAGGTAGTGTGCTTCGGGGTCCTTTCATTCCACTGCCAACACGTATACTAACGCAGTGGTACAGATAACCCGCACTCTAGGCCAGTCTGAATCGCTAATTGACACCTACCATTCATTACGCTAATATCACGCTTGTGGCCCGGCGCTTTCATGCAATCGCTCCTTTCTCTCTTTTATCTTCGAAGTCGCTACAGCCCCAACGCCAGATTTGTTTTTTTTTCTGCTATCTGAAAGCAGACATCGCACCTCTTTTCCTCGTATTCGCTTCCATGTTGTATACGTGGTTTGAGTAGGGTGCAACCACCAGTAAGCTCATACGCGCTAGTGTTAGCAATGACTCATTAGTATGGATAATATGCCCGAGTGGAAACTCCTGATAGAAAAGAACAACAGGGTATGTGCCGAACGAAAGAAAAGTGGACAGACCTGTAAGTCTCCTTGTGGTCGACGTGCGAGCAACGCGACACCCAGTATAGATCCCGCACAGCTCGTACCATTGTGAGCAGCCTTGAGGCGACATTCTTTGTGCCCAGTCGTTATGGGATAAGCGATACATTTGGCCACTTGCGCATGTTGTTACACATATCTGTTCCTTTCATCACCGTAAGCTCATGCCCTTTTCTTCTGTTCGCCTCTCTTTGAGTAGGGAGAAAAACAGCATACCGCGCTAGATATATGTCTTCGCGTCCTTTTCGCAAGGACAACCTACCAAGGCTGCGTGAAATGAAACGTGTACGTGCTTGCAATGAAAGGTTCCACGCCGTTAAAATTCTCGCTACGGTGGTGCGATCTAATTGCATGCATTGTTTCATTGGCGTCTCTCAATCACTGTTCTTATTTTGTTGTTTCGCTTCACTATTGCTATCTGACTTCCACAGTGACTGCGAACGTAGTGCAGAATATTTGCAAACGCGATAATGATTGGTGCAGGCAAGAAGATGCAGTAAGCTTTATACCCACCTAATGCGATGACTTCGAAGTTGAAAGGACTTTTTTTCTCCTTTGCTGGTTTCTGTGCTTCAGAGACAAAGATTGTTTCCACCTATAAAGTTCCCGCAAGATTTCTCATTCATATGCAAGCAGAAGCCATGACAGCAGTGACATGATTTTAAACTAATGTTTTGTATGCTGACCAGGAATGCTATTACCAGATGTACAGAAATATTATATGTATTACGTTAAGTATCCAAACCAAAAACGTGTTCAAAGTGTAGTGTATAAGTTGGATTTTTCCTCTTCAATGTGTTCGGTATCTGTGTATAAGTGATATGTTTATCAAAACAATCTGCATCTTAAACTAAAATGTCGTTCATTATACAACTCTTTCTCCTGCCTCTAATTAATGTATGTTATAATTGCATGGATCCATACTAGCATTCTGCTAAGGATCCAGATGTTGCTAACATGTTTTTCTTTACTGTATGTTGTTTATTCATAATAAAGTTTAAAGTTCAAAGCCGTTCAGTTAGTAAACGAGCAACAGTTTAGATAAGCCACAGACACTGCTCTAATAATCTGAGACGGCGGGAACTCGAAAGTGTGTGTGTGTGTGTGTGTGTGCGTGTGTGTGTGTGTGTGTGTGTGTGTGTGTGTGTGTGTGTGTGTGTGTGTGTGTGTGTGTGTGTGTGTGTGTGTGTGTGTGTGTGTGTGTGTGTGTGTGCGTGTGAGTGTGTTGAAGCCTACGTGACCATTTATTTATCTTTTCTCGGAGGTCCTTGGCACGTGTCCCCACGAACTTATATGCCCGGAAAGTCGCACCCGAGCGCCCGTATATATACTGCAGTAAGCCGTGCGCTCACGCGCTACGAGTTTCGCGTGAATGAGGCGAACTCCCTCCCTGCAGGGCCATCGCGCGCGTGCGCACGCATGCATGTACAGGTTTCCATTGCAACGTCTCATTACAACTAAACAAACACACTTACATACCTATAAACACTTAACAACGCTGACTTGACATTCGCGTCTCGTATCAGGAGCAACAGCCGCCTGCATTTATCGAACTGCAAACCGAGAACACGCGGGGAAAGGACGCGGGTGCACGGACATTTTCCGCTTTCCCACACTCTACCAGTTCGTTTGTCTTTGTTCCTTCGTGCTGCGCCCATCGAGGATGTTCGCGATGTTCGAAGTCCTAGCGGGTGCCATGGGTGAGAAAACGAGGCGGTCTGAATGAGACGTCATTGTTCGCATATATACGGCAAGAACACCCGCGTCGCACTGCTGCTTAGCGATAGCGCGGGGTGCCTTACCGCCTATGCGTTTTCGTTTTCCGCATTTGCCGCTCGCATCTTCCGCAAAGCGCGTTTGTAAAGCAAAGGCGATCGCGTACACGCGCAAAGACAAACGCCCGCCGAGAGCATTGGTGCCGTCGCTCGGACCTCGCCTAGCTTGTCCGATTGTTCGGAACCCTCGCGGGTGTGTACATCCCTGAGCGAAAAATAATTACTCGTACGCGCATCTTACACACGCCCCACTGATCCTGTACTGCAGCTGCTGCTTCTTTCGGGCAGAACACCCACTCGTGCGTTCGAAACGCAGTCGCTTGTGAATGAATGAATCCGACGGTGATTGTATACGCGTATAAATGGATGACCTGGAAAATAAAGCTCTTGCATGCCTCATACGGTTTCTGCTCCTGTTGTTGTCGTCGTTCTTGCCGTCGTCGTCGCCACTGCTATTCACGGAATTCCAGAGACCCAGCCAGAAATCATTTTTTTTTTGGGGAAGGGGGGGGGGGGGGGTCCGCTTACCTTTTATGTATACTTGTTCGCGTGTTTGTGTGCGCGTGTAATTTACGTGTGTATAATTGAAAATTTTCGGGAAAGGTGTGTCGACCTTCCCTTCCCTTTGGCTACGCCTAGGCTAATGCAGCGCGCTAAGATATAGACGCAATAGAGTGAGAGAGAATAAACTTCAGTGACACAAAGCAGTAGGTCGATTGGTTGAAGATAAGATCCGCTTTTAAAATGCCACCATAATTTTATAAGGAAACTACTTTTTAACTTACCTGTAGGAAACCATAGATTTTCCTTTCAAATTTTGTTCTGACTAGTATTCGTCTACACATCAAGTTGGTTTCCAATTCCATGTGGGATTCACTGAAGTAATGCATCAGCAAGTAATTGTATTTATATATGAAAAAAAATGTTTCTTTTTTTTTATCGCCGGGTACCTCAACGACGCTATTCTCTATGTTATACACCAAGAAGCCTGCCTAAGGCAAGTTTGTGAACAGTTCCCAAGCACCGGTGTAGCTCAGTGCGGCTCCTCCCGCGAAGTCTTTCTTGTTTAGGCTTCACACAGGTATATTATGTGTCAGGACATTTGTAAGCAGACCGTGGTTTTTACTCACCTTGGGGGACAAATCGCTTTATCTGTGAAAAACCGGAAACTAAAGACCATATTTTCTTACATTGTTGAGAGGGAGTATATTTTTGGGATGCACTTCAAAGGACGTTAAAGAAGGAATTACCTTCAAATTCATATGGTATAAGATTTCTGCCAATACTGGACGAAGAGGGAACGCCTTTTGATTTGATTATGCTATGTGAACTTCACTGTTTATGGCGGGCCCGTATGGCAGGTTTTTATTGCGATCAGGATGCACAGCCTGCACGAATGTATTTCCGTGAACGTATAGCCAAGTTTGTTCAACTGCAGAAAACTCGGGAGATTGTACCTGAGTGGTTGTCGAGGGTAGAGCTCTTGACAGCACTTAGAGAATTTTAGGTTGGGTCGGACTGTTACAGCTTGTTTTTGTTGTGCTTGTGTTTGATGTACGCGCCTATGAACAGGCAATAAAGCAAAAATAAAAAAAAAAACCGCCGTTGCTCAGTGGTGGAATACTAGGCTGGCACGCAGCGGACCCGGGTTCTAGCCTCACTGTGTCTTTAGTACTAGGTTTTTTTCTATTATTTCGCAATAGTAGTTACGGACACCGGCGGTGGCGGCGGACAACTATGGCGCCGTGCGTGACCCGATTTCTGATCTCATAACAGCTTTCGCTGTAAATATGACAACTACTGATGACAACATGGTGATGGAGAGTTCAGTGCTTGTATCCTTCATGTACGGGCCGTGCTTTCACAGTGATGTTCCGTAGTATGCGCGCCAAAGAATTCCCGTTCAGAAACTTGAACATTCCCTATTTCGGGGATCTTCCCCTGCAAACGTTACCGAAATTCCCAGCATATTTGCCCTGCACAATACAGTACTAACTTCTGCCCCCATCCATGCACACGCATACTATAATTACACGCGTCTCACGTACTAGCGACTTTTCAAATCATGAATAGTCCCCCCATTGTTGCACAAAAAAGCATGACATCATTAATTTATATAATGTTAGTACACTGCACATTGTGAGCTTCAAGTCTAACACCAATAGTGAACATACCAGAAACAAATTTCAAAGGCTATAGATATGCTTGCGTGGTGCACTGTGCCAGAACCGATTACAGCAAATGAAGGCGCACTGTGACTACTTCGCACTGTCGGTCGCCATAAAAGAATTTAACCAGTTCTTAAAATAACCTGCGATATCACGAAGATTCCCCTTTTTCGCTTTGGCTTGAAATGGCAGGCGAAAATTACCCCGAAAAAGGGGAAGATTCCCTTCACGGAACATCGACTGTCAGCTTTCATCTTTCGAAAACAACTTTACTGCGCTCGCCTGGTCTCGCTTCATTAACGCGATCGCGAATTCAAGCGTCGCGTTCTTGAAGTGTCTGGTCTCCAGACTATTGACATTCCCGTCATTGCTCGAATACAATGATTGGAAGACCAGCATTCCCTCCTCCAACGTGAGCGTGCGGGTGAGAGCTTCACCGTGTCATAATTAGGCTGGCCTTGGCCGCGCATCGACTAATTAATGCGCGCCGAGACACTGTGGTGCACTTGCAACTCGGTTCCTCGATCTCGTATAAGGAAGCTGGCGCCTGCTATAGTGCCATAGCAATATACACATAGGCGCTAAACTCGCGGGAGAACAAAGTGCGCCGCGCCTTGTTTTGCATGCAAGCCGTCTTCTAATACGAAGAGTGATGCAGCGCGAAGTAATTAACGCTTCGCGGAGCATGCCGCCGCCGCATATACGTATTCCCACATCCTTGTTGTCCCCTCAGTCAGTGGTCCCACGCACGGGAGGGAGAGTGGGCCGATCTCCCACGTTGCTCGCTGAGGCGTCTTCAACGAGACGAGTGGCATATCCGCGCTACGGACTGCAAATGAACATGTACTCAAAATAGCCCGAGGAACAGGAATCCACAGGTGAACATGGCATTATACCTTAGCGTCCTTCCTGGTACACCTTAAGGTTGCGTTCTGGACCCTACGGGCGGGTGGTGTGCTGCTTCTGGGTGGTTTGGTTCGATTTGTCTGATGTTATTCTACTGTTATTTTCTCATGCAATGCACGCACGTGTACTCATATAAAAATGTTATATTAAGCTTTTCGGCTATCATATTGAGACAGCTGGCTCTGATATTGTCTACATTTTCGTGCGCATTCAAATGTCAGCCAAGAGCAACGACGTTTCGGTGCTGACCCAAGCACGCAATTGGGATTGTTGTTTGTTTTCTTTTTTTTTTTTTTTGAGAGGGGGGTTGGGATATATAACGTGGTTAATTATTGGAAGACAATCAAAACTGAGGGGAATGAAGCACAAGAGACGAGTTGATCAGCGATGAAAACAATTTTGACACGGCAGTAAAGCTAGTGCGCGTGCACAACAAATATTGCTTTCCTACCAAATATTTTTGGCCAAAAAGTCCCATACAGTGTGAGTATACAGGAAAACGAGTTGAAAAAGGAAAACTTAACGGGGGGGGGGGGGGGGGGGGGGATGCAAGGGAACCGGTCGTCCACTTGCTCATGTGCGGCGAAAAATATAGGAGGCTTTGTCTACCGAACTTATCATACTGTGTCTGAGCAACAGGCCTGCGAGAACGGGAGCCATTTTATGGCAGGAATTTTAAAACAACGAAGACACATATTCGGGATAAAAATTTTTTTCTGGGCAACAAAAAAACTAATGCACAGTTGCTTTCCCTGACGCAAAAGAAGTAGAACGTTAAGATTCATTTTAGGAAGCACCTTTAAAGAATATTGCCAATGGTTTTACCTTATACTAATGTTCGATAAAAAAAGACTAACATAGTTTTTTTTTGCATTGACCTTTACTTTTGCATAGACATTTGCATTTACCTTGACCTTTGCGTTGACATGTAGCCTGGTTGAAGGGAGCGGTTCACGCTACAATTTTCATGCGTCGCGTTATCTTCATAAACACCGCTATAACTTCGTCGACACTGACGTATCCGGTGAATGGATATTAAGGCGAGACCATCCAGCCACTCCTCAGCGGTCCGGTTCCTCAAATACGTTTTCACTCTTTTCGGTGTCGAGAAGCAGCGTTCTGCAGCAGCTTTACTGAGTGCGAGCGTTGCCAATAGCTTGAGGAGTGTTTGAATGATCCGGAAGATGACTTAGTTGCATTCAGCTAGAGCGTCTGTCGCAACGCGGGGCAGTTCGTCCTCTTGCATGGCTTACCACAGTTAGTTTTCCTGATTTTCCATTCACTTTTTAGTGTGAAGATGTGAGCTGTTTTCATATCTCTCAGATAAATATCAAAAGCTGGCTGCACAGATTCAAGTTTGCCTTTGGAGGCGTGCTTTGGCAACACAAATTGCAAACTTTGCAGTGTTTTGCGATGGTTTGCAAAGTGCCGTTTGGGGGAAGCTTTCAGGTCGTCTATGTATGGAACGAACAATGCTCGCCTGTATTACTCTATCGTGAACTATCTCGGAAAGCGCTTCTCCAAACAATGCAACTGAACCGTGACTTCTGTCCACCTTGTTTCACAATATCGGCGCAGCCGGTCAAATTGTAGACGCTTCTGGATGTTTTTTTTTAGGACTACTGGCTTTTTGGGTGACGCCCGAAAGAAAGCACACCCTTAACTAATTGTGCCAAAGGCCCGTCGAATGTAAGACAGCTGAGGCACGACTCAAACAAAAGTTAAGGGAGTGCAACGGGTAATGCGTGTACAAAGACATTGGGAAGTCGTAGCGGATGAGCGCCTGCACCCGTGGAGGTTAACGACACTCTTTCCCTCCCTTTCACCCTTCCGCACTCTCATCCTCGCCGCCAGGTCCTCAAGCCATCCGATTGGCGGGAGCTGCGTACACTGGGTGCCTTAGGGTTGTCTGATGGCTGGATACATAAGCCGAAGACTGTTGTACATTAGTCCCAACACGAGCGCGATCACATTCACCGTCTTCGTCGTCTATACCTGATGCTCTCTCGTTGCCGATGTCGTGTAACGATTTGCGAGAATGATGTGGCCGTTTGCCCACAGCTTTCGCGGTAATACGCATACACGAATCATGCAGAAGCTTCCCTGGCTTCCCGGCTTGGCCCAAGCGCGCGGCGACGGAGGCACGAAGAATCAGTCAGTGAGGCATCAGTTAGTGAAGTCTGTTACTCAATAAATAGCGTGGTGCGCTCGACCAGAAGAAACTTGTTAGATGATGTAGTGCTGTCAGTCGGACTGCTGAAAAGTATCAATAGATAACATTGCGGTAGCAGTGACAAGTTTTGAAGAGAGTCGCCGAGGAGACATGGGATCACCTCCTACTGCGAAGGAGAACGAACCGCCATGCAGAGCTGCTGTCTAGGTGAACTAAATCGTCAAGCCGGTGAATACGATACGAGCTTCACGCAAATCAATGTAACAAGGCTCATATATGAGAGGGAGATCGTCGTGAACATCCAATTTGTTTTGATTACAAATGCGACGTCTAAACTCACTGCTTGTTCTTTCTGGAGTCAACGATTCTCTCGTTGCTGTTTCTGTAAATAGTAAACACAGAACGTTCGAGCGAAGTGCACTTGCAAGGTGGTCGAAACGGACCAACACATGCTTAGGCTACGGTAACTTGCGTCGTTTACCAGTGTCAACATGATCGAGTGCACGCAGGGAGTGCCGATATGGCAGAACGAAAGCTTGAGAACAAGAAGCGACGCATTAGCTCGCATAATGTGCGGCGGATCGTCTGTCCCAACGCACGGCGGCACTCCATTGCTTCCGTCGCTCTTTCGCATTAGACCTTGCGCTAAATTAGTAAAACCGTGTTGCCGGCGAGTTTTTGTAGGTGCTGAGCGCCCCAACCCTGAGCAATCATTAGACATCCCTAGAAGTTCCAGCTACCACACATGCGAGGAACGTTGCTATTTTCTGACACAACCGCGAACAACGCGGTACCGCACGTATAAACGACGTAAATAAGAACGGTGGCCGTTTGCTTACTTCCCCGAGAGTGATGAGCAAGTTTTCCAACTATGGCGCTTCCGTCGGCGGGCAGTAGACGATTGACTGGAGAGCCGCATAAACACTCATTCAACAGGTGGGTCTCTCAACCGCACTAATTGTTGACACAGTTGGCTCTTTCCGCCATGCGGGCAGCTGCCCGAAGGCAAAGGCAGCGGAAAAATGCTCGGGGGATTCGCATAGGTGCGAGTGGGGTCGGACGGGTTAATGGGTCGTCGAAGCCGTCGCATTCTGTACTAATGTTCTCTTTTCCAAGCGTACCGTGTATAGCGTGCCTTTGACTGTCTCCCTCAGTGGACAGTCTTTGACAATATGTAGAGAGCATGTGACCGTAGGCTTGTGAGTCACTCGGATGTCTTTTTTCCTGTACGGGCAATGGTTTCGCTATATAACGCCTCAGACATATGAGTGAGTGGTGTTTCTGTTGTGTTGATTCACGGGCCGGACGCTAAATTTCTCAGTGAGCATTGCCGTGCTTTAGGAATAAAAGTTCTTTGGTAGCTGTTCTTGGCCAGTTCCTTAAATAGCGTTTGCTTTTGATTTGTTTAAATGCGCACGCCCCTGCTTGTACTTGTATTTTTGTATTTACCTTCATTTTGCCTTGTCGAGTGTAAGTATATTGCCCAATTACTTGTATCTCTGTACTGTGGTGTTATTGGCCGACTTTACAAATTTTTGGGGGAAGAGGGGGGCTGTCTCCCCCCCCCCTCCCCCATGCTTACGTGCCTGCAGTGACCTACCAGTTTACTCGCAGTGCCAATACTGTTGATAAGCGCTGACAGTGTTGGTTACTGTTGACTGACTATAATGAACCGTCGAATAATTGTGGTTACTGGTAGCTAGTAATGTGAAAATTCAGCTAATTTTACTAACTTTAGTTAATTTACTTTTGGACATAAAGGTAAAAAATGCAATCTGGTTCAAGTAAATGCAGAGCTAACGCATTTTTGCGATTGCCTCTCCTGCGACGCAAAGCGGCGGGTTTTGAAAGCACCACCGTACATATATTCAACGTGGCATGAGGTTGGAGCTGTGGCCCCTCCTCGGTCCCTGGGCAAAGCAGTGTCTGTGCGATACGCAACAAAGCGCTGTTGATGTTTTTACGGACTACACACCCGGATGAAACATTATGAACGAATCTTTTTTGCGTACAGTTGTGTACTTGTGATGGTACGTATTATTTGTGTGTAGAACAGGTCACGGCTTCGATCCAGGCTGCGGCGGTCGCATTTTAATGGAAGCGAAATGGTACAGGTCCATGTACTATGTGATGTCGGCTCACATCGAAGAATGCCAGATGGTCAAAATTTCGAGAGTCCTCCACTACGGAGTCTCTCATGATAATATCGTGGTTTGGAGACGTTAAACTCTAGATATTATTATTATTATTATTATTATTATTATTATTATTATTATTATTATTATTATTATTATTATTATTATTATTATTATTATTATTATTATTTACGCATACATGTAACCGTTGTTAAGGTCTGAAGATTAGACCGGCAGTATTGTAATAAATTAATCATAGTCATCACCCAGCATTCGGAGTAGAAAGCCATGACGATAAAGGAGGCTATAACATGTCCGGGGCTGCCGTTAAAAATTCATATATACCTTTGCACTTATCGCTATATCACCACCTCTTTTTCTCCTTCGAGCTTAGCTTTAGAGTTGGCTGCAAGACCACATATGGAACAAAATTACGTTCGGGGCGTGCTGGCGTCAGTTCGGCCGACACTGCTGTGTCACTCGTCGGGAAAGGTGCACGACAGGAAGTCCGGAGTGTCACCGCTTCCACGACGGTCGATCCATAAAACATAAGCTGTCACCTCCACGCGTATACCCGTGCGAGAATAAAAAAAAGTGCACAAGTAAATGTGTAAGTTGAAGAAACGGTCGCATCGATGGACGCGACCGCTGACGCCCCGCCGATAACCCGAAAATCGGTCGCGGCCAGTAACCGCGGATGTAGTACGTGACTCAATTGCGGTGCGTCTCTCGGGGCAAGTTTGTACGAAACGGAACAGGGCCGTTTCCGACGTGAGGGTCGTTCTTCAGTCCTGTTTGGGCGATGAACACGACGACAAGCGTGTTGTGTCCCGAGTGTTGCTTCGCCCCGTTTACGCATTCCACCGCCGCGGAATGTGTCGGGCTGTATCAGGAAAGACTGCGAGTATACGTGCTCTGCGCGGCTTTCTAATACATGGCTGACACCCTAATTTAGCACGTGGCAGGTGGAAATCAAAATTTTTCAGGGGTGGACATTCTCAGAGCTGTTTTCGATTTTCCCGTTCTCGACACACATCTACATCTTATTTCTGGTCGTGCATTTCTGGCATCTATGACGCACAAAGAAAACGGAAGCAGGGGAAACCCGTGTTCTAGCACTGGCACTGAAGTTGGGGACCCTTGAAATCGCACGGCTATACCTACCTGTCCAGGCTCCTTTTTACGTAACCAGGCGGCGGGGGACACGGCTCGTGGGTGTTGTGCGCACACACTTGCTTATTGGTTCCCCAGGACCGCAGCTCAAATGGGTCAGTCGAAGTGTTGGTCAAATAATCTATCGAAAGCGGTCAGCGGCATTTCCACCACCGCCCGCTGTAGGGATATCGAAGCCTAGTGACTATACGTATTGGGGTGTGATTTTGTTAGGATTAACTAGCCATTTAGTCGACGACTTTAGAGGTTATGTAGTAATTGGCAAGTCGGCCAGTGCACAACTCCGCCCGCCCCTTCATGGGTTCTCACTTAGCATACCAAGCAAAAGGTATTACTACAGCAGATAATTTTTTTAAAGAGTGGATGGCCTTATTTTAGGCTGTAGAGTATGCCTCTCTTCAAACTATTGCATTAGAATAGTGAAGGGCGGTGATGTCCTTTTCTAGCAAGCGACGTCACATGACTTGATTACGTCATAGTACGACTGCATTTTTAGAGCAGGCACAGCCGCTGGCGGTATGCAAGCGAGAAAACAGATCGCAGTTGTTTACTCTCCGCCATGGTGGTCTAGTGGCTAAGGTACTCGGCTGCTAACCCTCAGGTCGCGGGATCGAATCCCGGTTGCGACGGCTGCATTTTCGATGGAGGCGAAAATGCTGTGCTCAGATTTGGGTGCACGTTAAACAACCCCAGGTGGTCAAAATTTCCGGAGCCATCCAGTACGGCCTCTGTCATAATCATGTGGTGGTTTTGGGACGTTAAATCTCAAATATCAATACAAAACAACTGCGTCGCACGAAAATTATTCCACAGCGCCTAACCTTGGAGTATCTCTCATGACGAGACGGTGCTTTAGAACGTTACGACTCTGTTATTAAACTTGAAGTTAGACGCGCCAGTTTGCATAAACACAACATACAAACACAAGCAACCGAGCTTGCAAGAACAAGAAAACGCACACACAAACACACACAAACACACGCAAACACTCACAACGCACAGACGTTGCGACTTCTGTCCTATACCGGCAGCTTGTCTATGCTTGCCGAGAGTAGTGTAATTACGGTACGTGCTCTGTATGTCAAGTGGTCAGCGAGCCAAAAAAACATGGTCAGGGATGCTCTGTTCCAGTTTCCTCCTGTACCAGTTTGACCTTGCCCTGACCTCTCAGGACAGGAAGCATGTCGAGGGCCGTTTGTGTGTATACATATATGTAAGTGTAGACGTGGTGTGCGATATCTCGGTCGGGTGAGCAACAGTCTCGCCGTATCGCGTCTGGCCTCCGTGTGCTTCTTGCGCGATCGATAGGGCAGCTTTCCGAGCGGTATAGTACGCCACATCCGGCACATCCCGCGGATGCTGTTGATTAGACGGCACTCCATATTTCTTACTCGGTATTCGAAACGGTCGTTGCCGCCGTCTTAAAACCAGCCTCCCAGACACGGAAACAGAACACCGAAGCTATTGCGCACCCATATATAAGCGGATTGTTGCTATTTTCATTTCTTTAAAAGAGTTTTTTTTTGCTGTATTTAAGCAGCGGGAACAGTGGTTTTGTAGCGTTCCTTAGGCGTGCACAGGCTGAACGACATAACATACCTTTGACATCGTACATCTTGTTCCACGGAACCTTCCGCTATCCTGCCTCACGAAGTACGTCTTTACGATGCGGGTCACCAACTGGTGGACCGCGTTTGGTTTTTCGCTGTGTTAAATTGTGTTTTTGTTACTGCGTTAGCTTAAGCGATGTTGCATAGACGTGGCCACACTAGTTAGGTAAGCGTTTTCAACTGACCGGTCCTGTTTTTTTTTTTTGTGACCCGCTGTGAATCATTAGTCGAACGAATGAGCACGCAGGGAAAAAAATAAATGCGAAGAAAAAGTACTTATCGCTCCTGATTGGTGTTTTTAAGATCTTTTTTTTAACTACTGGTTAGTAAATCAGGACCTCGAGGCATTGTGGCTGTGGTTATTTTCATTAATGATTTAACTGGGATAGACGTCTGACCGAACTTCGCTTCACGACGTACCTAGCCGAAACGAACAAATGGATCTGCAATTTTAGTATACGCCATTACGCTTCAAGAAATAAAGTAAATAGCGCACACAAAACACATGCCCCATCTTCAGTGCACAGCATAGGTACTTAATGTTAGAATTGCTTAGATAGAGCTTTCGCCATCTAAAAACTGCAATCACAGTTCTTTTTTTTTTGCTTGCTTGTTCAAACAGTACTTAATGCGCACGCTCTTTGTAAATTTGGTAATGTATTAAGCTGCTTTCTTGTCGTTTATACTCGTCATGAAACTCGCAGCGTAGTCTATAGAACAAACAAGGCCAACAGCGTATGTGAGTGTAACAGTAGGAAAAGTACGAAGCAGTATAAAGGAATACCAGGCAGTCTGCCAAGAAAAAAAAAAAAAACAAACGCGTTGATTTTCTCTATTTTTTTCTCTATTATTTTATGTATCAGTGACCAAATGCACAACGGTATTCTCTCGTAAGTGGTTTTTTGGTCTTTGGGCGGCCAGCCGCTTCGCTAAGGTTGTGTTAAGCTTCAGCATTGACTGTAACCTGTTACGAATAATTATGGCGTACGACGTTGTTGTGAGCCGCGTACACATATATGCGTGGAACGGCCTGCCCTTTTGCCTCGGTTGTTTTCACTTGGAAATAAAAGAAGGTGGGCGGGGTGGTTCAAACTAAAACGAGGGTGGCGCGACGGCTTGAAAGCGCGCTTTGTATTGCCGTGCTCTTTCGGAAACTCTGGACTGCCGATGATGAATCGGCGATCTTTCATTATCGACCAGGGGAATCGCGGCAGCGCGACAAACGGACACTATAGCGCGAACGGCCGCAATTAGTGCGCCATGCTTTTGCCGGGGAAATCATGCAAATGTGTCTCGGCGCTCACAAATCTCTCACGCGACTGGCTTCTTTTTCCGCTTAAGGAAAGAAATAGAAAGGAAGAAAAGAAGAAAGATAAAAAAGAGAAAAAAGACAAAAAATAAGGTAAGAAAAAAAAAGAAAGAAAGAAAGAAAGAAAAAAAAAGAAAGGAAGAAAGAAAGAAAGAAAGAAAGAAAGAAAGAAAGAAAGAAAGAAAGAAAGAAAGAAAGAAAGAAAGAAAGAAAGAAAGAAAGAAAGAAAGAAAGAAAGAAAGAGTTGCAACTTTCCCAACAGCGGCTGGGACCAGCGCTAGCGTGTGGATACGTGAGCAACGTCGCGACTGCCAGCTTTCATCGTATACCAAAGCGAGTTGACGGCAATAGAGCTCTGCACCCTGGTGAGAGGAATATTAATCTGCACGTCCGCTCATTCGCCCCGTTAACGCTCTCTCCGCACGCAGCCCTCTCCGCTCTTTCGGATCGAGCAATCAGTGGGAGTGCAACAGTTGTGCATTATGCGCATATACAAGGCCGAGCGTGGCCATGCATTAACTCGCGGCGTGGCGAACGTCGTACTAGGTAAACCGCGGCCTGGCCGCGGGAGCCAAAAATATCACGCTATACGTGAGTATGCGTCGTCACTCGGCGCTCCCAGTTGCTGCGTTCGCACTGCGGTCGGAACTTGCAGCTGTGATTCGCCTAGTGACGGAGAAAGTCCCTCCCGTACTGAAGGGCTCCCAAACAACCTCTGAAAATACAAAGAACGAGCGCTTTATCCTCACTTGGCGTTCCCAGTCTCTTCAGTGACAACCGCAATCTGTTCTAGCGACGTCATCAGGACAAGAGCTCTCGATTGGTCCGTATTCACTCGCGCATATCAGTTGGGAGTCGCGTCCCAGCCTGCTCTACCATGCATTAGCGCGCCCACTCTGCCTTGTCTCGCACGACTATAGTGCGCGATTAACTTACGTTCGTTTCGCGTGCTTTTGGACTGCGGAAGTAGAGGTAACAGCATTTAGCCGAAATGTGTGAAATCGTAATAGGGACAACACTCGGTGCAAACATTGTCCATGCGCTTTACGAAAACATAAGTGTTGAGGAAGAGGAACGCTTTGGGGGGGGGGGGGGGGTGAAAGTGAGAAAGAAAGGACAACACTCGCTGCAAACATTGTCCATGCACTTTACAAAAAACATAAGTGGTGAGGAAGGGGAACGCCTCTGGTGAGGGTAGTGAAGGTGAGGAAGAAGTCACTCTCTCGTCTTAGATATTGGAGTGGTTTAAAGGTCATTCAATTTCTTTCTGTCTGCAGCTGGTGGTAATCAAACTACAAAGAAGCACTTATATATCGAGTCTATTTGAAGCCAGTGGCTTGTGTGCAGCTGCGATCGGAAGCTGGACATAAATGGCAGTGAAGTGGTGTTTGTAAATAACTACACTTGCTCTGACGGGAAGATTTGAACTCTAGTAGCCAGAGCTCGATGTTTTAGTCAATACGATCTGGTGCATACGTTTGCTACACGTTGATTAAAACAACTGTATTTTTTGAAACTAATATGTTTATTCTTAACAAATTTAATCTTGACGCTTCTAGACAAATGCATTTGTTTCTTACGTTCAGAACGGTTTAAACTGCCATATATTCTTCCGCAGATTCTTGTGTATATACAAGAATTCTTTTCTTTCACTGCTACGTAGGAGACTTCTCGTGATCCGAACGAATAGTTAGCCTGTTTATACTTCAACGCGCTTCACAATTTGAATGGTTCCAGATCGCCCTTTCAGGTGACAGCATCAACGCCAAACATAAACGCGGAGTCATTCTATTCCGTATTCTTGCGCCGCACTTCTGTCTGCTTCACACTAGGGTAGCAAACCTCAAAGTATCTTCTCCATTCATATTCTATTTATTTTATGTCGGAGCAATCTTTCTGCTTTTCTGAACATGCGCATGCAGATAAAACAATTGGAAATGTGTTCGTTAGAGCTGGCTTTCCCTCAGCAACTGTAATCGTGGGGTAAAGCCTACTTGCAGAAGTTTGTTAATTTTGCATTGCAATCGAGTTTAAATGCTCATGACATTTTTGCCATAACAGAGAGATAGAGAAATAAAGAGGAAAGGAAGGGAGGTTAACCATGCTTGGCTTGGTTGGCTACCCTACACTTGGGGTGAAGAGAAATGGGAATAGTAGAAAGGAAAGACATGGAGATTAAACAAGAGTAAGAAAGAAATGAATAAATACTCGGCTAGAAACTACACAGCACGGTCTCACGCTGATCTTTCACAAGCGTTCGTGAAGTCCGGTGGTCCTTAAGAAGCACAAGAGAGCTTTTGTGGATTTGCGCGCATGCGAGACCGTCGGCCAAGGTCCCAGGACCTTCTTTTCTGTAAATGGTCATGAATCCAGGTTACGGAGCGACTACTGAAGCAAATCACATATAGAATGGACCTGCAGAATAAAGGGGAAGTGATTAACTTTTATCAGCTACATAGTGATGCGAATCAGTCGCTTAACGAAAGCAGTATACTCTTTTTGTGATCCGCAAGTGCTCTTCTCTGCGCTGCACATCTGCCAAAGTAATGGCGCCACCAGTTGTGTTTCAAGTGGAGAGCATGTCCTAGTTGCAGGTGCTGGGGAGCGCATATTATGCTTATGTGATTCTTATGTGATTCTTAGAGAGAAAACAAGAGAAAAGTGAGCCCCGTAACTGTCTGCATCAGAGTGCGACACCTCAACAGTAGCTCACGAAGGATGGTGGTAAGGAGAAATTAAAAGAATAGTGCTAAATGTATGAAGGCAGGGGAACACAATTTCCCCAATGCTATTTACCGCGTGGTTACAGGAGGTTTTCAGAAGCCTAGAATGGGAACAGTTAGGGATAAGAGTGAGTTTATGGAGAGTACCTTAGTAACATGCGCTTCGCTGATGACATTGCATTGCTGACTAACTCAGGGGACGAATTGGAACTCATGATTACGGAGTTAGACAAGGAGAGCGGTAAGGTGGGTCTTAAAATTAATCTGCAGAAAACGAAAGTAATGTACAACAACCTCGGAAGAGAGCAGCGCTTCGAGATAGCTAATAGTGCACTTCAAGTTGTAAAAGACTATATGTCTACTTAGGGCAGGTAATAACCGCGGAGCCGAATCACGAGATAGAAGTAACTAGAAGAATAAGAATGGGGTGGATCACATTAGGCAATCACTCTCAAATTATGACAGGCAGATTGCCACTATACCTCAAGAGGAATGTATATAACAGCTGTATCTTGCCGGTACTTAGCTACGGAGCAGAAACCTGGAGACTTACAGAGAGGGTTCAGCTTAAATTGAAGACGATGCAGCGAGCAACGGAAAGAAAAATGGTAGGTGTAACCTTAAGAGACAAGAAGAGAGCAGAGTGGATTAGGGAACAAACGGGGGTTAAGGATATCATAGCTGAAATCAAGAAAAGGAAATGGGCATGGGCCGGGCATGTAGCACGTAGACAGGATAACCACTGGTCATCAAGGGTAACTAACTGGATTCCCAGAGAGGGCAAGTGGGTTAGGGGGAGACAGAAAGTTAGGTGGACAGATGAGATTAAGAAGTTTGCGGGTTTAAATTGGCAGCAGTAAGCACAGGACCGAGTTAACTGGCGGAACACGGGAAAGGCCTTTGTCCTGCAGTGGACGTAGTCAGGCTGATGATGATGATGATGATGATGATGAAAGGTATAAAGATAGAGAGGGGGAAGGAGAGAGCGTGGCGTAGAGACAGCGACACCCAGAAGCAAGGAAAAGTTAGGAGAGATGGACACGGTCGTAGGAGTCCGAGGACGGGGCACCACTCAGCGAGAGCTCTTGTCGGTGGCAGGAGATGGCGTATAGGGTGAGCCAGTCGGCCAGAGCTGCGCTGTCATCGGAGATCGCGGGTGCACAACCGGTGGGCACGAAATCCAGAGAGCGAGTCTCGCATATTATATTGTCTATAGCAAGAGAGCTTACTCTAGATTTTCACATCGTAGCGCGAGCAACGCAGCACACGCTGTTTGCAGAATCGACTACAGTCGCCACTAGTCGGGCTAACGGCATCGTAGGAACGCAACCTTATAATTGTGAAAAGAATACATGATTGCAAACAAAATCAAAGACAGCCATGAAAGCGTACCCCCCCCCCCCCTTCCCGGTAGCAGAGTTTCTGCTATGCCTTTGCTAAAAAGCATCTTACCGAGAAAGTAAGTATATCCTCTGAAACTCTGATCCTTCTGAATAATTTTACCGCTCAGCAGAGCAAGCAAAGTGGGCACGAGCATCACGAATTTGACGCACGAGCCAATGCTTCATGAACATAGCGCTGCAAAAAGTTGTTCCGCCATATTTTATTGATGAGGAAGGAAAGCGAGGACAATTGAATTACGATGCAGTTTCTCGGCTCGGTTGCTTTCCTGTACGAATTTATGTGTATATGTCACGTAGCAGCCTTTTTTTTTGCAAAAAATTCTTTTTCTTAGTTCGTGAAAATCCTCTTGAAACTGCTGCGTAGAGCGTAATTCATGCCCCGAATGCCCGTGGAAATTTACTCCAAACACGTACCCATAGTGTAGCTGTGCGTTCAAGGAAATAAAGAAAAGGCCACGTGAAAGATGCATAGATTCGCGAACAACCTTCGGTAAGGTGGTGTCCTTGGTGAGGAATTATTACGAGCCACGAAGAGGTCACGTGGTCGTCTAGCGCATCCCGCTTTTGAGACCGGTTGTGGGAGGATCATTCGGCGCACCTCGGAATTGTTGTTGTTGCTTCTCGCGGAGCCACTCGCGGAAGCCATGGTTGACGAGCGTTCTTCGGCCACGTTGGAAGGTCTTTTTGCCGCTAATGATCACAGTGTGGTTGCGTTAGGTCTGGTTACGTAGACTCCCATCGAAGGCGTGGCGCCAAGGAGAACCCTTGAAGATTAGCGTTCGATCGCTGATAAGAAGTGACCATGGGAACATCCCTACATCACTTAAGCTGCGGCGACCACATTTCTGGGGAAGACCCGTGCGCTCATATTTAGGGGTTCCTTAAAGAACCCCAGGCGGTTGACGTTCCCGGAGCCCTACACTATGGCCCCGCCGCGGTGGTCTAGTGGCTAAGGTACTCGGCTGCTGACCCGCAGGGCGCGGGTTCGAATCCCGGCTGCGGCGGCTGCATTTCCGGTGGAGGCGGAAATGTTGTAGGCCCGTGTGCTCAGATTTGGGTGCACGTTAAAGAACCCCAGGTGGGCTAAATTTCCGGAGCCCTCCACTACGGCGTCTCTCATAATCATATAGTGGTTTTGGGACGTTAAACTCCACATATCAATCAATCAATCAGCCCTACACTATGGCGTCCTTCATAATCCAACCGTGATTGTAAGACGTTAAAGCTCAAGAGCTTTTTTTTAATTTTTTACGTTGTCACCTTGTCACCACTTTTTACGTTCTAGACAGATGGTCTATATCGTGAAAGAACACCAGAAACACGTTTTCAATGAATATAAAGAAAATAATAAGTGGGCTTTCAGGCGGCAAACCGCGATATGATTGTGAGGGACGCCGCAGGGAAAGACTCCGGAAATTCCGACTATTCGTGTTCTTTGCCATGCACTGACGCGGTACAGTGCTCGGGCCGCTAGCATTTCGCCTCCATCAAAAGGCCACCTCCACGGCTGGTATCGAGACCTCAATCTTCGGGTCAGCAGCCGACCACCGTACCACCGTGGCGGACAAGCGACACGTTTTTCTCGATGTCTTTCTCGAGTCCGGGATAGTTCTTTACTGAGCGCTACTTTCCGTTCTATTTTCCCCTCACACTAGAAAAAAAATTCAATTTTAGTATTCTAACCGCACGCTTGATTGTGCTTTCTTAGCGTCAAACAAAAAAGTGTTTCATAAGAAAAAAAAAATGGGATGAACTTTGTCGTGAACGCGAGATGCTTCTTAATATACGTTATTGTTCCTTCGTAAATGATCACTCACGCTTTGGAGGAAATGCCTAATGAATAAGTGTGAGCTCATAGAATCTTAAATTTCGCGTGAAGGCATGCGCACATTTGGCCCTTTCTTAACAGAGTATCCGCAGAGCTTCGTCATATCCATATATGTCTTGTTAGGTTTTTCACATTACACAAGGATCGTATAATATATCTGACTTCATGAAGACATATGTACGTCCCTGTATTCGTCGACAAAGCTGTCCATACCGAAATATCTGTGAGAGTTTAATGAATAACACTTACGAAATACGCGTAAGAGTTTAATGACTGACAAATAACACTCTTCGTGAATCACCACGAGGACAATATAACTTCGGTATTAAGCACGCATATCGCACGTGTTGAAACATATCAGACACAGCATTGCTGAACAAGAACGTCGGAAAGCATGCTGACGCAAATAGCATATCTCTTGAGCCGCTTGCATGATAGTTCGGGTTACTTAGAAATATTGATAACTCGTGACAGGTATTTTTCTTTTATTTGCGCAAGTAAGACGAGGAGAGAAGAGATACAAGACGAGGCACTTGTGCGGCTTGCGTTTAAGAGGTTATTATGAGCACGGACGGAGGCGTCATTCCTGGAATGCGGGAGGATAGGGCAGGGACAAACGTTTTGCTCCGCCTCGTAATTATTTACGGAGGGACGAAGGGGTGAATGCGGCCAGTAGTATAGGTGTCGAAATGTCCAACGAACATTTGAATTGGTTTTGGACATGCATGCTGGAATGAACCTTGCCTCAATAGACTCATCTTTTGACATCACTATTATTTATTTGGTGCAGCTGCTTTTCCTATTCACGCTAATTAACGCCATGTTCCCCCCGGAATCGACATCTGGGTCGCACCCATTTACACCCTATAACCCCCCCCCTCTTCAATCTGTCCCCTAAAAATGTTAGATCTGAAATGGTAAGTACGTGCAACAGCGAGGTTACCGATAACAGTGGATAACTGGAAAACACGTGGCCTAGAAAACAATATCTAGCAATCAACAAAAAAAGTGGCAACCGGGCGTTCGCGTACTAACAAAATAACAAGAGCTCAGCGTCATAAACGTTGTAGTTTTCTACTCATTGGTGTACTACGCGCAGTGGGATGTTTATTTATTCGTTTAATTAGGTGCGGCGGACGTGGCACGAAGCGAGCGAGAACCGACGGCCGAGGAGGACGAGAAGAAAGCAATTGACACGGAGACCTGTTCCTCGAGATTGCGTGTACTTACAGTCAATCTCGGGCAGCCTCGCAGTCACCTCCAGCAACGTGAGCGCGCTGCGGGGGCCGAATGCAAATTGCTTGCTCCACGACGACACTGCGGGACGCTCGGGGCGTCCCGCTGGGGCCGCAGTCAGTGGTGTTTCTCCCTAAAGTTTTGCCTCTTCAGTGACGCAACTCGGCCAGCGCGGTGATCTCACCTGGTGTCGATAAGCTCTGCACTGCCCCTAATGTCGGCAGATGAACCCTCGGGCGTAGATTCTTGTCCCGAACAAACCTCGACCATTCCCCCTGAACACCACTACGTTTTTTTTTTGTGTGCGACTGCAAATTGCGTTACAACACTGCATCGAAATCTAGGTGAGTCAGAAGTTCAAGGGAAGATGGAGGCCTGAGAAATCGTCGAACGAAGTATACGGGGACCAAGTATACGTCGAGCAAAATACGTAGCCAACGCTTCCACGTTACGAACTTTCGACAGAACCGCTTTCCCACAAGACGACCTTTACACAAAACCACGCTTCCACAAGATGACAAGACAAACAATTTCGACCGTCTGGGGTTCTTTAACGTACACTGACGTCGCCCATTATTTTTAGTGGAACCAACTCGCTCATGAAGAAGTATGGTGTTTATAGCTCAGTGCACGGGTCTATATCCATTCGCCTTCACCGAAATGTGACCGCTGACGTCACTATATCGAGACCGCATACTTCGTTCGGGTCAGCAGCCGAGATCCCTGATAACACATGACATTGTGATAACGATCAACACTTTTTCTACGGCTACGTGATTTCATTTAGAAGTGGCCAACGGGCGCAGGGCTTGTTAATTCGTGGAGATGAATCGCGGAAAGAATCGCGCCGTTGCATACCTATGTCAGGGTGCAAGGCGGCACGCTGCATCAGTGTGCGATTGGGAGAGAGAAAGTTACGTGGGCAGACGAGATACGCAAACTCGGAAAGTGACCGCAGCCAGCACAATACCGGGTTGATTCGTGGAACGTGAGAAAGGCCTTTGCCCTGCAGTGAGCGTTGTCAAAACGATGGTGGTGATGATGGCATCATCATCATCGTTACGGCAGCTGTCGTAACGCGAGCAGCACGGAAATAGCACCGAAATGGTCGCCAACACGACGTCCGTGAGGTCACATGAGGGACTTTCTGCGTGAGCACTATTCAATAACGGTATACCATATTCTTCCCCGCAACTTCCTGGCGTTAGCTTGTATGCAGCGCCGCACCTGTTCGACGAAACCTACAACGTCTTCATGGGTACGAGACACACACACACAGCTCGCTGACTACATGCTATGCGCATGCTCGCGGACAGCGCCCAATAAAGAACCCTTCTAGTGTGCTGGCAGTGCAAAACGCGTAATTCTTCTTGCAAAGCATGCACAGTGGTCTAACGAGTCTCCTGAGCCGTTGTCGGCGGATCCTTTCCTTTCAACGTGACGCAATCGCCACGGCTGGTCTGACCACTCTCTCACTCGTCTGTAGTGCCCCCCCCCCATTTTTTCCCTCGCCCAAAGACGACACGCCTTTAACGTACTCGCTTACACGCACGTAACTATAGTAGTTCTTCCCTGAAATGTAGAAGCATGGCTTGCAAACCAACGTAGCCCTCTTGTACCTCCCAAGCTTCCCATAATTTATACCTTTTATTTTATTACAAGCATTTCTCATAAAAAAGATGAATGCGAGACGACGCTGGTTATTGAACATAATTGCGTTTTTGTCTGGCTTGCTTTCGTGTAGGCTGATAGCAAACGATGCAATTTCGCGTTCCCAAAATGGACAGTAGGTTAGAGGGGATGCTGGGAAGCGTTTCTTATCGAATCTGACCGTCTATAGCTCTTAAACATGCGTTGAATTGGACTTCACGACACAATTCGCCTCTTGCAAATATTGGAATGGAATGGGATCAACGCTGCTTGGAATCGAACCTGCGACCACTATTCTGCACAGCAGCTAACCGCCAAGAAGGCACACCAAGCCCTATTAAGGCCAAATCTTCCTTCCTTGCAGTTCGTTGGAAGTATGATGTAAATCAGAATAGACATATAAATAGCATAAATGTTGTCAAATCATTGTTCAGTCGCTGAATGGCATAAAAAAAAGTAACGTTGAAAATCCCAAGTGTTGCGCGTGTCTTCATAACTGCGAGGAGCACAAACTTCGATCGCCGATTTGAACGTGGGGTCATTTCTTATATTCTTAATCGTTCTCGTTGCCATATATGTATACTAAAGCTTGTTTGGCCTAGACAAAAAAAAGGTGAGCTACAGACTTACGTCACATGCGAAATCTGAGTAAACCGCTTTCTGTATACTGTACCCATGTAGAGCGCGCATACGTCATATTGAAAGACGACGAAAGGACTAGTGCTTCCTTTATTTCTTTTATTTTTATCTTGGCCACGATGTGATGCACTGTCGTTTCGCACTGCATTGTCGGGAAACGTTTCGACTCGTCTGTTGCACGTCGCCAGTGCACATGCTCCACCAGCTGCAGCCAGCTGCATCGCAAGAAATATAATAGGTGGAAGAAAACATCTGTATTCTGGGTGGAACAAATAAAAAGTATAAAAAAGAAAATAAAAATGAAGAGAAAATGCAAGACAACCACTAACCCGAGTCTCTTGTTCTCGTACAGCCTGCGTTTTCTTTTTCCAGCGATTTCGTCACGATACGGTGCGTAATACAAAGCCTGCGTTATGGCTGCCGGCTTATGCGCCCGTAAAGGCAACAGCGACACCTGTTACGCACACGAGCAAGGCTGACCTTTACGCGGCGCTCTTTTCGTGCACCTGATTCCATCTCACTCCCTCGGAACTCGGCACAGTCGCAGTGTATCGAAGCGAGTCGCCGCACCCCGCGTTGTTGTTGACTCACCTAGCGTCGTGTTGTTGTTTCGCTCCGCGGTGATCCTGAGATGGCTTCGATCGAGGATTCAGTGCGCATACTATCGCCACTGAAATCGTGGCTACACGAGTACGTTCGTATCATACGAAAATGCGGCAGTCGCCCGGCGCGCTTCTAAGGTGCGTTCATTTTTCTTTGTTATATATTTCTCAGACACTGCCAGCAGCTTGTTTGGCCTTATTGCCACGCACTGCCAGCCATAGTCTTGTCTGAAGTGAGGCTGGCTTTTCCTGCGTGAAGACGTGCGGTATACTATATAGTAAAAATTGATTGTCCCTGCATTACTTATGGTGAACACGCCAAGCTTATGCGCATGTTTCATATGTTGCGTTTTAATTCTTAACAGTTTGTCTTTCGTAAAGCAGTTTTTTCTATGTCCACCGTCTTTTATACTTCCTTTCATAAGCGACGCAAAAGTAACAATTTTCTGAGTAATGCTTTTCGAACTGCTCGGAACATGTTCGCGATTCTAAATAGAGTGTTTCACAGGCGAATGTGTCCGCTATAATTGAGATGCCTAGAAAACGCCGCCTACAAGATTTGATTGATATGTGGGGTTTTACGTCCCAAAACGACCATATGATTATGAGAGACGCCGTAGTGGAGGGCTCCGGAAATTTCGACCACCTGGGGTTCTTTAACGTGCACCCTAATCTGAGCACACGGGCCTACAACATTTTTTGCCTCCATCGGAAATGCAGCCGCCGCAGCCGGGATTCGATCCTGCGACCTGCGGGTCAGCAGCCGAGTACCTTAGCCACTAGACCACCGCGGCGGGGTAAAAAAGTCAGGCCTACACCCCATAGCGCCTTGGTATCGCGGGTCACTCATCACTCTGCCCTAGACCTTTTTTTTTTCTTTTTTTATGAGGTCTGTTTATAGGCTACCGCTGAAATGAACATGCCATTTTTTTACCAGTCTCAATTTAGCTATCTTTTTTATTTCTTGAGAATGTAACGGTTTCAAAGTGCGCATGATTTTATCACAGAACGTTTGTATTTCATTAGATTGTCATGCGCTTTTAATCTCGTTTCTTTGCGCTGCTTGTAACGGAAAAGTCAACAACAAGCATCTTGACCAAAATTATCCATACTGCTCGTCGCATGTCCTAAATAACTGAGTCATCCCGCGAATCTTAGCGCTTATCAGACGTATCGTGACTGATACACGATCCGTAATTGAGAAAAGTAATCTCACTTGAACGTCGCTCATGGAACAGAAAAAATGCGCAGCTACCTAGCACGCGAATGCACTGCCACTTGCCCGTTAAACACCACTGTAATCCGTAGTCGGCTTTCGAGAGTTTCAAGTGCATACTGGATATATCGATCACAGAAGAGGTGCGTCACAGTCCCGACGCTTTCGTTCCATCGCGAATACCAGGCGCCCTATACTATATGGCAAACGCAGAGGTGAGTTCGAAATGTATTTCCGGTCGAAATCTATTGGTGTGCTGAAATTAGAACTGGACTCTGCATCCCCCTAAAAAAAAAAAAAACACGGCAATATTGAATCAAGCCCATACGTGAAAATGAGGCAGAAGGGCTTCTTTATCCACCTTCACGATATAGCCTAAGGGAAGCTGTCTCTTGTGTACATAACGCCTCTTGGGTACATAACGGTGATTACGTTTATAGATTCTGTTTTTGCCAGTTTCGTAATAAATATGATCAGTGTTGGGTACAAAATTGTTAACTTTACACTCTGTGTTTCAAGGGGTATAACTTTATTGAAATTAGCACGCCGCATAATTGTGAGTCACAGGTATATAGCACATTGCCTTCCGCCTCAGTGGTACAGGTTAAAAGTGCTCGGCTGCTCATCCGAAGGTTGCGGTTTCGATCACGGCTGTCGCATTTCGATTAAGTGCTCGAGGCCTGGGCATCAAGTAATGTCAATGCACATTACAGAACCCCGGATGGTCGACACTTTCCGATCGAGGCCCTCCACTATACGTCGTCTCTCACAATCGGACCGTGATTCGATAATACCTCAGATATTATTGCTATAGGTGTAGCAATGCGACGGGACTGCCAATCGCGCTTGAGCGGACGTCGCGTTACAGGTTTATTTCTTCGAAACACTGCTACGTGACGAAACATGAGAGGTGATTTTTTCGAACGTTAACGCTGATGGTCCGTGGCATTGAAACGACGTTGTGTTGAAAACGAGGTTAGCATTGAATCACTAATCTGCTGTTGCGTTAATGTTCAGGTGTTTGTTAATACTCTGCGAAAGCCAACCACTGTGAGAGGCATCTGGAAATAACCAGACTATAAGACTGCGCATGGTTACGGAGGTGTCTCCTTCGATCTCTGGAAACTTGCTTTCAGTTTAAACAAGCGCGTAATTCGGGTATAAGGTCGAAATGCCCTTATGCGAAGTGTGGAATAAAAACGTGTGGGTATCATTTAAGTATGCCCGCGCGCGGCAGCAGATCCCTCCACGCGCTTTTTTTAGAGTATTTTGGGTGTGGCGTGTGTTTCTGTGCTTATTCTTTGCGTTTATCTTTTCTAGTCTCCTGTTGTTTACGTCTGCAATGGACATGAAGATGGTTTAAAGGGTACCTATAAGCTCCACCGAGTTAAAAGGCAATACAGTAGTGTATTCCTCGCTTTCACTCCAGCCCTTCCTACAAGTGCTCTCTCCTCCTCGCCACTTTTTTTTTTTTTTCATAAGACCCGCGAACGTCAGCACTAAGTTGAGCCAGTCAAAATTTCGTGCTTTTCGATTACACGCTGACATCTCTGCTTGCGCAGTCACAAACGCAAAAGACGAAACGAAAACTGTTTATCGCGCAAGATTATCATGCGAGACGAGAAAGAACGGGCAAGAGACGCCACCGCAGTACAGGGTACGAAACAATTCACTACAGATATTTCCGGTATGTTAAACAATCGAGAACGTGCGCTTCATCCTGACGTCACGTGAACGACTTGCTGACGTCATTAATTTTGCCGCAAAGGCGGCGAACGCCGGGAGAGAATAACGCGATTTGTTCTTTCGTATTTCAAGAAGCTGTTTAGGGGCCTTTAAAAGAAAAGTCGTATCTCTAGCGTGAACATATTGTTTATGACGTATCTTGGTTAGACCACGACTACAGAAATAAAAGACGAAGGCATGTTCACGTTCGATTACGTAAGAAATGAAGGCCACCATAATCTGTCGCCAGTACAATTGCAAGACGGGAAAATGTTGAAAGGAATCGGAGAGAGAGAGAACTCTTTATTGAAATGCAGAGAATTTAGCCGGCATGCAAAATTCGCTGTCTTGCTACTCTGCGTGGGGAAGGGGATTGAGGATTGAAAGTACAAATAAGAAGAGAGAGAGAAAAAAAAGACAAATTGTAAATATAGATGTTACAACAAAAAGAAAAGAAAGGAAAAGGCCACCTCTTTGACCATTGAATGAAGACATGCGGAAGAGTTTTTTCGTGGTGTCAAGCTACAGCTTGTCTAGCTGACCGATGCTGTCCACCGCAAGGTCGTTTCTTGACTTAATGTGGACAACGGCGAGTTGGTACCGGAAATGCATTATTAAAAAAAACAGTGCTTAAGAACAATAGCAACCATATAACAGAAGCTGACATGGATATATTCAATGACAGCTGCAAGCGGGAGGAAGAAGTTTTACAATGTTACATACATATACCTGCATGATCTGTGTGCTAACGAATTTCGCTACAAGCATTCAGGGACGTCAGCGTCCACGTCATCCAATGTCTGCTCGCTCATCCGGAATAGTTCAAGCAAAACAAGGGGGGGTGGGGCACAGAAAGGTAGGGTGGATAGGATAAGCGGCTGGCGAACAATAGAAAATCTCAGCTTGCTTCAGCGTTCAATAGAAAAATAATTAGTCGTGACGAAGACAGGTAATCGAGCCTTCTCTTCAAAAAGTCGAGGTTTTTTCGTTTGTCAGCTATGTTTGTGGTTTATTCGGTAGTACAATCAGCCCGCTTTCATATCACGAGTAGAGAAGCGAAAACGAGACAAGAGATGAAGGGCGAAATCGGTAAAAAAAAAATGTCGCACGGTCACTTATGCATTCGCCTAAGACGATTCGAAGGCGAAAGCTATTGTATTTTTCTTCTCAGTTGATGTAGTGATGCTCCCCCGTCCACTGTTCAAATTATTCCTGCACCAAACGTGAAGTTGCACTGCCTCCGCGATCGCCCCCCTCCCTCCCCCTGATCAAGCGATGCTTTCATGTGGTGACGTCATCATGTGTCGTAATGATGACGTAACGATTTTGGCAATATGTGACGTTCTCACGTGGTGATGATCTTTTGTATCACTCGTGCTGACTCCGGCGGCGGTAAAGTTTCCGTGTATAAGCTTTCGCCCTGATATGAATGCCTACGGGGCACGAATATGCACTGTTCGAATACTCGGCGTTGCGCCGCCCTCAGGTCATGCCATTCGCCGATGTTACCCTGTTGAAGGAAATTCTTCGCTAGACAGTGCGGAGGCAGTGTCGTTGAGGTAACGTGCATTGCGTGGGCCGATGACCGTGACTTGTTGCGCATATGTAACGAGCGACAAGGCGCAGCCAAGCCTTGCGTCTCCGGGGCGTACCGTTGAGGGCGGTGGGAGAAACGAAGAATGGGAACATCCAACGCGGTACGCCACCACTGCCGGTCGATCCCATTGGCCTAGAGCGCGCACACCGCCACTGCTCCCACGTGGCCGACGCAGCGTTCCGCGCTATTGTCTCCTCTTTCTGGGACGTCCCGCGGCTGCAGCCCTCGCGGTTACACTGCAGCTCCGCTGCACGAGCAGCTGCAGTAGCTGCGGGCACGCTGACGCCGAAAGACCCATTCGACGAATCTCCGCTTCCGTAGGAGTGTGTCTATTGAGTTTTTTGTGCGTCGCAGTGTACAACCGGAGAGCCGAAAGAGGCAAAACAGTCGGAACTGGTGTCGACCGCTTTCCATCTGATCTCTTCGCCGGTGATCTCGGACGTCCTCCTATTTGTCATTGCATAACGCGCCAACCTTCAGAATTGGCATCATTGAATTGCCATGGGAGTGAGGGTGAGTGCTTGTGTATTTATTTACTTTGTCCTTTCATAACCACGCGGCTCAATAAAGCGTTTGTTACGTCAGACGCTTCGTGGTCGACCGGGGTCGTTCGTGTTCTGAAACTCTCATTATACGAAGCTACTGGTAACCTACCAGCAGTTTCATCAGCCATCATTTTGATTGAACGAAGCGCCGTTGAGATCGTTGCTTGCGATCTGTTGGTGCGATCTGATGGAAGCCTAGCGGACGGAAAGGGACTTGTGATAAAAGAACGAGAAAGGCGTCGTGTATACTGTCGCATTCATTTCACTGTGTTCGCTTTTCGCGCAGCTCACTTTCCTCAGAACGAGCATCAACTTGACCGAAAAACTATACATTTTACAGCAGTCGGGCGCATTTTTTTTTTTTCACGTGCACGTATACGTTGACTCTCGGCGAATATGCAGTTACGACGCGTCGTGCGAGTTACGACAAAAAAAAAAAACGTGTGACCTCGCGTTCCTTCAGAGAACGAAGTGTGTCGTGATCGACCTTCCAGCCTACGTTCAGTCGCGCATCTGTTGGCCATGCGAAAGCGTATTTCGCGTCTCTCCGAAAAAGCGCGTCTTTCAGCACCACCAGCCGAGTTCCCTCCCGTCCAACGTGGCCTCTCGCTTTTCTGCAGTCCGTGACGCCTTCCTGGTGTGTGGAGGGCTCCTTTCAAGCGCGCTAATGACGGCGCGGTGACAGTCTTTGCCTCCGATGAGAGAGAAGACCGGCGTTGTCCGCAGTGAACGCCCTCTATAGCGTCCACGGACGTTCATGCCGGCTGCAGAGTCGTCGGGGCGGGCAGACGCCGTCGCCTTCTCGGTCGTGACTGAACGGTTGACTCGTCGTGACTGCTGTTAGTAAACAAATGGCTGTCCCAGCGCTTCCTTCTCGGTTTCGTGTCCCGCTGCGATGAATGTGCCCCCCAAGCGGCGGGCGTCGTGCTGGGAAGCTGGCGCGTACACAGCCCCTCTCATGCTACTCGCCTTCGCCGTAGCGCAATCGCACGCACTGTCGTTATCATTTTGTTTGTTTGTTTTCATTTGCTTGCTCCCGTGTGTTTTATACCTGTAGATGATGTCGTATACCTCAGCTTGTCCCCTCTCACTGCAACTTCAAGTCCACCACCCGACAAGTTACGAAACGACATGAATCGGAAGAACGAACGCCAGATGGAGGAAACCCAGCCGCTCGTGCTTTAGTAGTTTCTGCCGTGCGTTGGCTTTTCCTACATTTCATTGTCAGCTGGTGTGGCGTGTGAGGTGAAGAGCACCGGAATCAATATTGTGAAACGGCAAACGTACGCAACTTATAGCTGCAAAGATTTTATTAGTATGTGCTGCGTGAAGACCAGGCTATTATATAGTTCACAGTAATTATTCTGTGTATACGTTACCACTGTCATGTTTCTTTTTCTTTTAGTCATGTGTTATAAAATGACCACGAGATTATGTTTTGATTCACGTCATGCTATTATTGTAATTATTCTCTGCTATTTGCATTATTGAAGCTCATATCTCGATAAGACGTGCCAATAAGAAATATGCTAGAGCCAACATATTGCAGGCGTCTATAGGACCTTGCCTCGATTTACGCTATGGTTTCAAAAAGAACAAAGCTGTAACACTTCAAGCGCATAACTGCAAATTTAGTTAATTCCAAAGCTCGCTGTTGTAGGTTTAAAACCGGGCTTCGCAGTTTTGTCCGGAGAGCGAGTATTTTGCTTTACGAGCATTAAAAAAAAATGGTAGTGACTGAGCTTAGCCTATAGATTCTCCTACCACGGTATGTTTCATGCAGAGCTCTAACTCTTTCAGTTAACTAATTTATCAAACTTTCCAGCTCTCCTGTAGCTCGGGAGTCTTCTTTTCAACATGATATAAGTGAAAAGTCGATTTAGCTATAATAGCTCGTGTAACAATAAAAGTGTTTTTTTTTTCTATATGCCTGCCTCGCTTACGTACTCATATATATTTTCGTTATCTTCTCTCCCCTTCTTCCGCTTGAATGACAAAGTATGTCTGGATAAGAAAGGCCAGCCAAGCCCCAGATCTGTGGTCAGTGCTCAGCCCCTACTTCCTCATACGCCAGAAATGGACATTTTTTTTTTTTCATTTATTCAGACTGAGTATGTAGTCTGCGTTTCCCTATCTGGTCATAACAGAATGAAATGCCCCAATCTAGTGAAGGAAACAAGTTGAAAACGGCAATTCGCGATTGGACTAAAATACAAAAAAAAAGAACATTGCATCGGACAGCTAATTGCGATTTTCCCTGTACTGATTTACCGATCCGATGCCATTTACCAGCTAACTCTCGATCATATACGTTTGGTTCTGGCTCAGACCGGAACCGCCTGACTGTGCTCTCAGCCCAACCTCTCTCATCGCCCTGGTTCCCTCAATTAGCCCGTGTCCACTACATAGCGGAAGTGCAATTGAAGGGGCTAAACCGATTCCCGTTTTTTTTTCTCTCCGTCAATTGTGCGCAACCCTCTCCACGTCTTCTCTGCCACTTATTCGTTCCTATATCGGCAGTTTGTTCGTTGCGTAAGTAGTTTTGTCGGACCACCTGGATCGCAGAGAATCGACCGTTTTGCGTCTCACCATAATACCTTCGCGTCTCGAGGCTTGAAACGTTCGTTCTTTTCAGCACTCACTCCCTTAGCACCCGATGCCTCCGCAATTCTTTTCAGAAGCCCGTTATACGGTTTATACTTGACGCACACGTGTGATTGAATAGCTCCCTGTGCAGGGGCCACATTGGTTTCCACGTGGGCTCCGCTGAGCCGCACCTATTACGGACGTTCTTTGCTTCTTTTCACGGGACTGCCACGAGAGTGGGTGTGTGTGGGTCCGTTGATACTTAACTGCTCGCTTATAACACTACAGGTCGTTTATCGACTGACGGCTCCTGTCAGAGCCCTTCAGACGTTTCTCCTTATCGAGGGGCTGTGTGCCTCGCTCGGCTATGTATAAACGCATTCCCCGCATTGCCAGGCATATTCGATGCGACCGTTACGTATATGCCAAGGGCCTCCCTTCTATAAGCGCATTCCGCGAAACGCTTCGCACTGATGGACTGCACTGCATGTGCAGTGTTTGACGGCCAAACAGTGTGTCATTGCCTCGAGCAGTTTTTATATACATCCAGTCAATGGTTTGAATATCTCAAAATGCCGGGCTATTGACAACGCATATTCCTCTCCTCGTGCACGGGAGCCACCACGTCTTTTGAATAGAAACGCCTCACGGCATGCAGACCTATCGAGAAGTGCCTTTTCGGGTGGTTGAGTATGATTGGCAGCGCCATTCTATGAATGTCTTTCATGTTATTCCCGTTGTTATCAGAACGACTCAGGGCGGAGACTGTTCAGTGACGATTATGACGGGAGTGCTTATGATTTGACTGCAAGACTAAAGTGTTTCATTTATGTGGGGTAGTATTAACTTTGGTGGCGACATTGTGTATGGTCTATGTCATGTTTGTGGCCATTCACTACAATATTTTTTTTTCATTTGGTTTGTTAGGGGCAATCAGCGCCATTTAATGACCCCAACCTCTCCTAGATGTCGTGCGCGTTCAAAAGAAAAAAAGGAACTGGCACTTCACGGTGCATGTGCAGTATGCAGCACGGGAAAGGAAACATTCGGACAACGTTCGAAAAGTGCAAGATGCCTCGACTACTTTAAACAAAAGACGGTCGTTTCTCGCGGAGGAGCGAGTTAGAATTTTTAGCCAAGGCTTGTCCTGTCTAAGGGGACGACGCTTATCAGCAGGGGGGGTCTCGCTTGCGTTGCGCCGAAATGAGCTTATACGCTTGGCGCAGCCATGATGGACCTACTTCTGCCTATAGCGAGTTTCCAGCTCTGCATAGGGCCCTTCGCGTCCACTGAAGCGTTCACTTCATCATTCCATTACGCTTTTACATTTCCTCCCCGCACTCGAGTGCGATAGACTTTTTCCCTGATGTTCGGTGACCTGGTATAGAGCGAAGCGACGTTTGACGAAGACTGCAGAGCTTCGCCCAAACTTATGCATGCGCGAGTACTTACTTGTCTCCTTGGTTGAGGGTCCTTTTCTTTTTTTCGAAAATATGTATAAAGTGAATGGAGGTCAGTCGTGGTCCGCCCTTCCCTCACTGAATTCGGCCATGCGCGCAGTCGGCACTGGCTTAGATTAGATGCATCCCTTCTCGCTTTGGAGAGCCCAGCCACAGCTTCGTACTAGTATGACATATGCGGTCATCTTTCTAGCCTCTTCAGCTGAACATAGTAGTGCAGAACTCTCTTCTGTCGGGTTACTATTCTGGACTTCGCTAACATCTGCCATGTCAACTCTGATTGGCCCGGAAGTCCGCCATGGCGTAATTTGGCAGTCTGGTGGCATTTGACACCGTCCAAAATAGCACATATTAGGTGTGCTATACTGGGCGCTATTGAACACGCCATCTTGTCACATCTTATTGGCTCATAAAATAGCAACGCCCTTTTTGATTAATTCAAGACACGATAAAATTAGACATGACACGCATTTTACAATATCTAGAGCAACCCTGCCACTCCAAAAATTGCTCGATCCGGCATAAACGTCACCGCCTGAGGATGCCTCACTAAAGTTGTCCGCCGCTTTGGTACGTCCGCACGCACGCACATACATACATACATACATACATACATACATACATACATACATACATACATACATACATACATACATACATACATACATACATACATACATACATACATACATACATACATACATACATACATACATACATACATGCGTATGTACGTACGTACGTACGTACACAATCTTGGCAGCTATAATGCGTTGGTCAAACAATACGGTTACCCACTGCGATCAGAGTGTGCTGTCAATACGAGAGATAGTACGCGGTCTGCCATTTGTACCTTCAGCGTAATCAGATGCAGAAATATTAGCATTCACGTACTTCTGCGAGACCTATATCAGCCGATCGATGTATCGTGGATTCTTTGATCTATAACATTCGTTTTCTTGAAGCCCGCCTCGGAGTCCTGTACGCCGTGAGCTCGGCCACATGGCCGTATAACGGCTGGTCGGGTGCGCTGATGGCCACACCGTTTCCTCCTGGAAACTGCTCTGGAAGCACCGTTCTGCTCTGTTTGAGGCGGAAAAGGCCCGTCCGGCACGCCCCCTTCTCTCATCCTTCACCCAAGGCTCACTTGCTTTGAGGTGCAGACCCCTTCCTGACTTCGGCATTTTTCTTTGTTCGTGTTCCTTTGGAAAACGCCGAGAAGTTAATGACGTCTTGCGACGATTGCGCTGGCCTGCGAAGCGCGTATTATAAGTCGGCACAGCCCAACTGGCTTTCAGACTTGTTTGTATTCACACAAGTCTGTGTGAATACAGCTGTGTGTGAGACTGCCTGCCTGCAGGCAGGCAAGTGCTTGGCGGCTCCCATAGTCGCAGTGCAGGCTATAGGCGAAAGCGGTCTTCAGAACGAGTTTACGGCGTCCGATTGTTTTTGTTTACGGCGCACCAGTGGCGCGCCTGCACGGAACCACGCTTCGTTGATGATGCGTCCATGTATGTGTGTGTGTTTGCGTGCGTGTGTTCAAGGTGATGCGCCGACCCGCGAATGCTGCGACAGCCTGAAACAGACGTGCGAGAACAAATTAAAAAAAAAGCAAATCCTCACAGGTGTCTCTCACGCATGCGCCTAAGACGACTCTGAAGAGGAAGCCGAATTATTTTTCTTCTCAGTCGATGAATTGTTCCTTTCTCCTCCCCCCTCGAGAGCTTTCTGCGATGTCTCCAGGCGTTGCAATCTTTCTGCAGCTCATCTGCTTTTGCGTTTCCGCCGTGGATCGGCCCTCCTTTTGAACAAACAACAATGTCATGTGATGACGTCGCGTCTTGATTACGCCATAGCTTCGTCATGATGTTGACGTCACATTTTTTTTACCGTCGCCGACACAGGTGTCGACGGTCAATTTTTGTGTTTGCTGAGGCACCCAAGTCTCTCGCCTTCAAGGAAATTTCTTGTCTTAACTGCGCGAGGTGAATTTCAAATGTGTGCCGTGCACCTTCGCTTCGCTCGGTTTACTTGTACACTACAGCGCTATCAAGGAGCTGAAATTAGCCTGAAAAAAATGGCAGCATATCCACGGAGTGAATGATGGAGAGTGGGGCGAAGAATTCGTCCGTCCATTCGTTCTTGCTTCCGTCCGTCCATGCGTCCGTCAGTGTGACCGTCCATGCGTGCGTCTGTTCATGCGTCCGTCCCTGCGTTCGTCCATGCAGCCGCCCCTGCGTCCGTTCATGCGTCCATCCATGCATCTGTCTATGTGTCCGTTCGTCCATCTATTCAACACTCCAAGTACCACCATCTCGCATCTTTTCTTCATATATTCCCCATATAGAAGCACCGCCATCCAGCGGACATTCCAAGGACTAAACGAGAGGTGGCACACGCACCCTTTCTTACGGCTTGCGCTTCGGGTCCACTTCCCACCTTTAACCACCTCGAGTTCATGGTATATACTAGTTCACTGTATTCATGGCACTGCGGCCGAACGCTCGCTAAACCTTTCGAAAACCAACGAGGTTACGCCCAGCGAGTATAACGTAGCAACCCTTTCTTGTCAGATAGTGCTCAGTGTACATGCCAATGGCTGCTAATGGTGATCTCAGCCTGTGCGTTAACTAAAAGCCGAATGCTCCTGTCTCTTATTCCCCATTAGCAGTCATTGACATGTACATTGAGCACTATTTTTTATTGTTCAACAACGCACAAAAGAAGTCTCTCACCGGCACCACCTTGGATGTCAAAATGTTATAGTTGTTACATACTCCGGGGTACGAACGGGTGCCGCTATAAGGAGCTTCGCCCCTAAAACAACTAAAAGAGTATCGTGGGCATGAACGCTCAAAATGGATGGCACGGACTTGGAAAGCAACTTCGGATATTATAAAATTAATCGAGTGAAAGAATGACACATTCGTCCACGCATGTTTTCGCGCAATCAAAAGAAGCATGGCGCTGTACTTGTTTTTTTTTTAATTTGGTTGCGTGAGTCTGAGGGTGTGCGCATGTGGGAATGTGCTATTTTCGCTCTAGATTAATTTTATATCAAGGTTAACTGCCAACTAGCTCAATAACAATTTCTCATGAAAAAACGAGTGTGATGCCTGCTTCAGCAATGCAATTGAGAGGCCGTATTCTTTCTTTCTTTCTTTCTTTCTTTCTTTCTTTCTTTCTTTCTTTCTTTCTTTCTTTCTTTCTTTCTTTCTTTCTTTCTTTCTTTCTTTCTTCAGAATACGGCCGCGTCTTTGCAGTGAAAGAGGGGGTACTATATAGTTGAAACTGGCGCAACGTTCTTATAGAACAATCAGCTGTACAGGTTTGCCACCGCTCTGTACCGAATTAATATCTGCGCAGTGATCAAGCTAATTATTTCCTGGTGCCTCGATTGGAACTGCGGTCACTTTCTCGCTACTTATGTTTCTCAATAATTTCGTGAGATTTTTCCTCTCGTTTTGTACTTTTCTCCCTCGTGTCTGCACCCATATAGATCTGCGGCAACTGTTAATGAGTGAAATGAATAAAACATAGAAACTATTGAGGTAAATGAAAATAACTTGTGGAATAAATCGAGCAAGTACGCAGGCAGGAAACCTTTCTAGTCGTTTGAATACCGCCTGGCTTTTGAGTTTCGCGGAACCTCTCTCCCCCTTATAGATAGTTAATGTTCTTGGTAATTACGCCGGAGATGTTAGCCTGCTTCTTCACCTGGGCTTGATAGCCCAGGTGTTGGGCGTTAAGTATGGTCAATAAACTCGAGTGGTAGCTGGTGTCCTTTCTGTGTTCGAAACTGTTGTACCAGATTTATTACTCGAACACAGGAGTCAATCACCATAGCTACCTTGTTCAACCCCCCTACGCATCCACTCGCTGTGACAATAGCAAAAGGATATCTACCTTCAAATGCAGATTGAATACTTTTTTTCCCACTCATTCTTTCCAAAAACAATAAGAGAGTGGAACAGCTTAAGCGACGACTTGGTTAATATGCCCCGCCACGGTGGTCTAGTGGCTAAGGTACTCGGCTGCTGACCCGCAGGTCGCGGGATCGAATCCCGGCTGTGGCGGCTGCATTTCCGATGGAGGCGGAAATGTTGTAGGCCCGTGTACTCAGATTCGGGTGCACGTTAAAGAACCCCATGTGGTCGAAAATTTCCGGAGCCCTCCACTACGGCGTCTCTCATAATCAAATAGTGGTTTTGGGACGTTAAACCCCACGAAATCAATCAATCAAGTTGGTTAATATAACAAACGTGCACACGGTGTGTCACTCGACTGATGGTGATCGTTCTTTTGTTCCTCCTTGCAGCGCAACTACGTTCGCGAAGAAGAGGGCCGCGTAGTGCTGTACACGACCTCTATGGGCGTCATCCGGCAGACCTGGGAGCAGTGCCGACGCGTGCGCAACACGCTGCAGACTCTGCTGGTGCGCTTCGAGGAGCGAGACGTGTTCATGAACCGCACGCACCAGAAGGAGATCATGGACCGCACGGGACTACGGCACGTCGTGGTGCCGCAGCTCTTCGTCGAGGGACACCACCTTGGCGTGAGTGAACTTTCACCGCCCTTCACACCCACACAGCACTTAGCAAGCGAGCAGGCGACTGCCACTGAGTGCAAAGGCAATATTTGTGTGTGTTTTTTTTAAATATGATTAAAATGAGGGCGATTCGAATGTTCTGATTCCTGAGTCAGTGTTGGACCAGTCGCGCACGAAATAGCTTGCTGGCTATGAGGCTCAATATCATAATGATCGCTACCATATAAGCAAATAGACAAAGAATCTCGGGAAGGTACACGAGAAGCCATTGTTAAGCTTAAATGAAATCTAAGAGATAAGGCAGCAGCCCAAACTAATGTGGGCGAAAAGATAATTTGTAGCAGGAAGTGGAAGGGGTAGAGGAAACTGATCCATAACTTTCTAAATCTCCATAACCTCAAAAAAAAAAAAGATTCCATGTTTCTCTTTTCCGTTAGTTCTCATTTTTCACGTGTATGACTCACTTTAGAGAGACACATTAACTCTTTTTCAAGTCTCATGAAACTCCGAAGAGAGTATAATCACCAAAGCTAGCTCACATGTCTCATTAGGGAGTTGTACACCAGGTGGGAGTTCGGTAGTGGGGTACCCACTGCAGCGTACTCGCTACCTTTTCTAGAGCCGTCCCTTAAACTGCTATCCTTATGCAAAACATATCCACTCCAGCTGTTTGAGCAAAGCATCACGGAATGTCACCCGCTTTAAACCAGGCAGTAGTACTCCGCGCAGTAATTCGCTACGTTGCCTTCATGCTTGGACGCAGGGATTACCGTATGTCACGCCATAAACTACAGCATAAACACGCACCTCCTAAAAACGCCGTACAACACCGCAACATACTGCGTCACACCATACTCCGCCCCGCATTTGACTGCATTATACACCACAACACAGCATATATAGATCAGACGAAAGGGGGACAACACGCTTCCGAACGGTGCCTGTTTAGGCTTGCTGGTTTAACAGCATTGACTGCAGCGGGCGTTTCTTCTGTTTGTTCGCGTTTTCCCGCGCTACAATTGCTAAGCAAGCGCATACTTGCGGCAAGCCAAGCATAACCCCCGAATGCAGAGATGTTACTTGGCTCGCGCCTTCGACTTGACTTGAGTAAGTCGGCGTGAAGCTAGCAGCGGACTTCAAACCAGCCCAAGTCGGCAGTGAAGTCGGTGAAGTTAAGGAGCGCGTTCACGAAAGAAATAACAAGAAAACGCCTAGGTTTACATTACAGATTGTAAGGAAAATTTTATGCGTCATGCGTTATATGTGCACTCTCGCGCTTTTTCATCTATGCTGCAAACCTCTCCGTGCAGAAATGAAGCTTTCTTTTTTTTTTTGTCTGAATCGACTGTATAGCCGATCATTTTTTTCCTCCTTCGCGAAATGATTTGCAGCGACTGAAATCTGCTCGCCTAGAACGAAACAACGTGTGCGAGGAAAAGCACGCGCACCTCTCCTCCGTCCATGTTTGTATAGTCAGGCTATACCTATACTATAAATCGACGTTCATTGTATACGCCTTCGGCGCTCATTCTCGAACCGATCTTCGAACGAATCGACGAAAGACGGCAGTGCACGAGGAAAATATCCGCGAAAAGAAGTGCGAGCATTACGGCGCGGGCCCCGCGGTTAGACTATTTACAGCGCTATGAATCTCGCTCCCACTTGCCTTGGTGCGTGCGATCTTTCTGGCGCCTCTGCATTATTATACGTAGGGGGCCGTAAAAACGAGCTCGCCGTCGACAATGCGTCCATTACACGCGATCATTTGTAGTCAGTTTTTTTTCTTCTATCCATACTCGTTAAAACCACGCAGCAAGATTTCCGGAGGTGTCACTTATGAAAGAGTGGAGTCGATAGAGCTGTTCGTGTTCATGATGAAGGGATCGGTATTCGACCTATGGCCGCTTCGTGATTACAGTTCAGTACGGTCACCACCTTTGAACTGCCATTTCAATCCTATTAAAAAAAACAACGAATAACTTTTCGCACTTGGCCAGTTGCCTGTTCCTAAGATCACTTACTAAGTGGTGCCGTCGGTTTATAGCGTCCTTGCACGTAATTGCATGACTCTTGGTAACAGTCCTATATCTATAGTGATGATCTTGCCCGTGCACGTACACAAACAGCCAGGAATGTGGACGGCTGGATTGATAGCGTTCATAATTCAATCGCTTGGGAAAGAGGTTCATAGTATCGAAGTTCTAGGTTCTAATCCCCCCCCCCCCCCCAATCCTCTGCATCTAATTCTCGAAATTCTCGTCCACTTTAATTTCTTCATTCCCACATCTTCAAACTTCAATAAGCACAACCATAGATACCCTCTCGCTGATTTTTTTGTATCATGTGTATGGTAGTGATCCAATATCGGGCCTCTTAAAGTATATAAGCAGCTTCTAGAGGGACTGACGCAACATTAGGCCTAACACGCAGAACTTCTCGTCCATTGGCAACTCGTGGTCCACGAACACTCTGTTTTGTGTAATACAAAAGATTTAAAAAGTTTTATAAAATCGACGCACTGCTCTAGCAGTAATGGATGCACCACATGTACACATCTACAGTGCTACAATACAAGATGTCTCATCTGAGACGTCCCGTGTATAAATCTTACACCTCATGCACAGACAGACATTTTATGGACGTCTACAACACGTCTCAAGGATATATATAGTTACGTTTCATCGATGTTGATCGGTTCATAGTGTTACGGTTCATTGATGCAGTGCTATATGAATAGTAAAACTCTTCTATATATTATCATGCATTTTGGCTCCCATAGCACTGCACAGTTCAAACATGAAAAAGTTGTGCTTGACGACAAGGAGAAAGTAAGTAAAGAGAGCGAGGATGTTGAACAAAAGTGTGTCTGGACTTCGCAGAAGCGGCAAAGAGGCCACCGGATCGTAATTGTTACAGCGCCGGTTCACCCCGGGCTTGCAGGCCGTTAGACAACGCCACATCGTGGAAAGAAACTTCGGTGCGATGGTCCGTTTTCGCTAGCGTTTAATGACTCCTATCGTCTCTCTCTCCTTCGAGAGCATCGGTGGCACGACGCGATATACACGCGAGAGGTTTGCTTCGATGGCCGACAAAAACCTCGGCCGTTGCATGCAGCGCGGGCAAAGATTAGGATCGCAATGACTCCGCGCGAAGGAAGCGCGATTGAGGTGGCGCTGATTGTGGCCTCGGGCATGCCTTGTGTCACATCTGGGATGCGCTGGTTTCATTACAGCGGTGGCCCGCGGGGACATCGTCATGGCTGGCGTTTCCTATTTCCGTTGTGGGTGGTGCTATATCCAGGATCGATGCCATCGTTTCCCAGTACCTATAGCTGGCTTCGCTGATGTGTTCTTGCATGCTGCAAAAAAAAAAAGGAAAAAGATAATTACCCGTTTTCCGAAATTGAGAGTATACATGCAGGAAGGAAAGTCGGGAACCAAAGTTGGGTGTTTGCAGTTGATCTTCACGGCGCTTCATGAGAGAAACCTATCAATGGCGCCTACATTTTATGGAAACTGAAATGAAAGTTACTATTGGCAAATTGTGTGCACTCTGTCCGCGATTGCGTTTAAGTGGCTAAGTGATGCGGCCGCTCAAATGAGCAGATGGAAATGCCGGTAAGATGGGATTAACAGTGTGAAAGCTGGTTGGCTTTGCTGCACTATAGGCGAAAAGAGAAAAATGTCAAAAAAGGAACAAAACTAAATCTAAAGAACTGTTCTTCTTAAAGGTTTTCATAAAGACCGTCGGTCAACAAAACAAGAAGGGGGAAAAAAAAGATAGTAATACTCGCATTAACTCTGATCTATCTATCTATCTATCTATCTATCTATCTATCTATCTATCTATCTATCTATCTATCTATCTATCTATCTATCTATCTATCTATCTATTATCTGTCTGTCTCTCTGTCTGTCTGTCTGTCTGTCTGTCTGTCTGTCTGATAATCATCTATCTATTATCTATATATCTGTCTGTCTGTCTGTCTGATAATCATCTATCTATTATCTATCCATCTATTATCTATCTATCTATTATCTATCTATCTATTATCTGTCTGTCTGTCTGTCTGTCTGTCTGTCTGTCTGTCTGTCTGTCTGTCTGTCTGTCTGTCTGTCTGTCTGTCTGTCTGTCTGTCTGTCTGTCTGTCTGTCTGAAACTTCACATGACGTCAGTTGGGTGTGTGGGACGAAGACAGGCACAACGTATCACCAGTCGGGTTTCACGGCCGCAGGTTGTCTACCTACTTCGACAGCCCCCTGCTTGAAGCGATCCACTCTCGGCGCGCTTTGTCCACCTCGCAATGGCGGCCACGTACACGGTCGACAATTACGGGGAAGTGAGACTGCACTTCAACGACTTCGCAGCCGAGCTTGCGTCCGAGGCTGCTGCTCTCGCCACCGCTAGAAAGCTCGGCCAGCAGTTCCTTCTTGGGTTACTTCTTTTCCAACATCCGCGGAGGCGAACTCTCCGAGAATCGCGATTCTGGCGACCTGCACGCAGCACCCATGCTGTCGTCGTCCAACGTGCGTGGCTATACACAGCCGGGCGTGAAGAGCCGCCGGCGCAAGGGTCATTCGCGAGGCCCTTCGTATATCGCTGACCACTTAGGCGCCCCCGGTTAGGAGGAAGGGAGGGGGGGGGGGGGTGGCTCCTCCCGCCAGGGAGCCCTGTAACGCACGGTTCAACGACCCCCAGCGGCAGTTGACCGGTCAACGGTGATGGTGGCGGCGTTGTTTTTGCCGCCGAGGCCTCCTCCGTCATCTACGGCACGGTGTGCGGCAGCTTTCTCGTTCGGTTCGTGCCGAGTCGTAGTACCGACGGCTTGATCGCCGGTTCCCGTACGCTCAGTTTGTTTTCTCGACTGGGGTTATCTTGTCACGACAGGAGAAAAAATGAGCGGTAGAAAGGGTAAGTGGAACTAAAGATGAAAAATTCATGTAAACGCGAAATATTGTTTTTCGTTGCAGGCCTGTCCCCGGCTCGCCTGTGTTTGAGAACGACCGTTAATCGATCCTCGTTGAAGGAACGGTTCACCAAAGATATCTAATTGATAGAATGACTAAGCAACTATTGCAAAATGGAAGAATAATCAGTTATTAACAAGTATAGTAAAGAATGCATAGTGTCACTGAAAGTAAAAAAAAATAACAATGTGAAGGAATCCCAGATTGCCGAGCTTATTGAGAAAACTATTCAATAATTACTTAGTAATTATTAGGGCTACTTTATTTCAGCCAAGAAACGTTTCGCGATTAATATGTTCCGGCTGCCCGCATACCATATTGGAAAGGCTACAGCGCACATGCAGGCAACGTGAAACCTAAAGATCTGACTTGTAAATTGCAATAGTGAGCAACAAGAGAGGATTGAATTGAAGAAAACCGGGAAAGTTAATGTTGAAAAAAGCATCTTTCACATGATTGCAACACTTCCTATGAAAAAAATGCTCCGCTCCGTAAAAAAAGGACCATACAGGGCCATTTGAAGCTGACAAGGTGCGTGTTGTAGTGACTCAGTGCGCCCCCTATCTTCATTATATGACACGATAAATGAAAAAAAAAAGTGTTCTTTCTAGTTACCGCAGATCATCTTTATTGTGACTGCTTGATCGAGCTATAATGTAACAAACGCATGACCATGACAAGAGATAGACACCACAAAAACTGGATAAAGTTATTCTTCCTATCGCATTAAAGAGAGCAGGGAGTGACTGCAGAGGTTAGAGCCCTGGACCGATGTGCGACCTGGAACGTTCGTAAAAGTAAATTCTGCGGCTTTCCGTGCCGAAACCACGACGTGGATATGAGACGCCATTGCGGAGGACTTGAGATAAATTTTGACCGCGCGCGATTCTCCAATGTACACCTATAGATATATGTACGTGGAGATTCGTGCTCATATACGCCATAGAAATATGGGCCACCGTGGCAGGGAATTGAACCCGCAACCTTGAGCTTAGCAGCGTGATTTCTTATCTGCTAAACAGCTGCGGTGGATTAGAATTTTTTTTTATTTAAAGGGTCTGTAAACTACCTCGAGTTCATAGACGAGAGAGTCGTTTCTCTTTCGCCTTCAGTATACTCTTCTCAATGGCGCTATCTTCCTCTAGCCGCTCATTTCTTCACAAAACACGTGCAGGTTGTAGGCACGAAGCGTTGAGCGTATCAGGATTTCGTGTGCTTGCGCAGTCGAAAACTCAAAGAAAGCAAAGTGAAATCAGTGGATCGCGCATGATGATCACGCGTGACAAAGCAGAATAGACGCGGGTGTATGGACCAATCGAGAGCTCATTTCATCGTGACGTCAAGTGGACAGACCAGTGGCGTTGCGAATCGAGTCGAAAAGACTGGAAACGCCTGTAGAGAATGACGCCTTCTTTCCCACTGTCAGTGCTTCTGACGCAGCATGCTGCACAGTAAGCATGAGATGCGTTCAGAAACTCTTAAGGTTATAAGCATCTCTGAAGGAGGTTATAAGCATTTGCCCTTCCCATCCCGTTCCAAGAGAGTCTGCACCGAGTCGCTCTTCCTATAGACGATCGTGTACGCGCGCAATGGCATGCGCACTAGAAGGCGTATATGTGTTTACAGCGCGTTTGTTTGTGCCCATCGATATCGTCAAGCGTGATCCCTCTCCCAGCTCGCGTGACCTTTCTGGAATCTGGCGTTCCAGAAATAGCATCACTTTGGGCTGCATTTGCGTTTTACAGCGACCCGGGGGTGAGCGCCGATTCTTCGTTCTGATCGGGACCACAGGGCAACCCGATTGGGGCCCGGTATGATTAGTGCGAAAGCGCGGATGGTGCTTATAGATGTGGCTCTTTTTCCCCGTTGTGGGTACCGTATACCGAGGTGTGAAACAACACTCGGACACAACAATAAGACATACATTCAGGCATACAGCTATCGGTATAGACCTAATTCATGTTGGTAAGCAGGGGTAGGTGCCGTCAACAACTGAGGCGTTTTTAGTGACCTCGAAAGCATCACAGCGCGTCGCGCTGCGCCACGACGCGCTGTGATGCCTGTAAAGAAAAGAAAGAAAAACGCCAGGCCTGAGCGCCAGTTCACAGCGAAAGCTAGAAGAGCGGCCCTTCAGAGCCTTTTTCTAAACGCTCATTGGGTAACTGCTGCAAGCACACTTGCTGGCTACCCACCAAGGCATTAACGATTATAATAATTTCGGAAAATTAGTTCAGCGGGAACGTTAGGGAAGACAACCACCCGTTTGTAGCATGAAGCCACAAGGAAATCCATACGGACTTCTCAGGCAGAAAAGCTTCTTAGTTGCCGAAAAATTTGTCCTGCTCCGGGATTCGAACTCGTGACCAACGCCAATCCGGTACGGTCGCTCATGCCGATCGAGCTAACGAGAAAGCTATTGTAATTGACAGTGCGAGTGCAAATTAATCGACAACTTGAAGCAGATGAACACAAGTAATGAAACGATTTCTGCGGAAAGCCGCAAGGTGGCGGAATGGTTAAGAAAGGGACTCCACCCGTTTGTAGCCCGAAGCCTGCTATACAAACGTATATCTTTTTTCCTTTATTTTTCTGCTCGCCTTTGGGATAAGACGTCGTCAGAGACTCGATGACACGTGAGTGAGCGGGGATTAAATAATTTCGTATTCGCGAAGTTTATCCGGGATGAGTTCTTGCGCAGTGTCCCGGCGTCTCGCTTCTATGGAGTCCGGCCCCACCCAATACGAGATAAGGAGTGTGCGCCCTTCCTTTTGGCCTACATGCCTATTACTATACCTTCCTCGTGTGAAGGGGCCGCGTATTGACGGGATGGCGTCGAAGTCGTTAAATTGGCTGCGTCTGCATTCTGCGGGACGAAACCTTGGGACCGTCGGCGCTGCTTTTTTTTTTTTTTGCATGATCAAGAGGCAGCTTGTGGAAACAGTAAGTTCGAGAAGGGACTTTAAGAGCAAACAATAACTTCTGAAGAGACATCAATTTGCAACGAAACGTTTGTGCAGACTGATCATTTTTACTTTGAAAATTTATTGTCGTTAATTTCACCACCATGTGTTTGTAAATAGATGAGAAATTGTTTGTTGAAAGATTCACTTTTAAGCTTTCCGCCCGAACTCCTTTGGTGACGTAATGAGTGTCAAAGTGTGTTTTTTTTTTCTCATATTTTGATCACATTGACTCAAGGACAAGTGAAACGATACAGCTTTTTTAGACTCGGAAATTATCCGCAAACAGATATTTTCTCGTTAATTTCGTATCCACAGCTTTATTGCTAACGGAGAAAACGATTGTGGAAATTCTCATTTTCAAACTTCGCGCCGACAGCCAAGCGCTTGAATGTTATTGACGTCGCGGATTTAAGTCTTTCTTCATAATCTGTTCGCGTTGGCTCAGTGAAACTTCGTTATAGTTAAGCTCCTGCCTCCCTCAAAACACAATCCAAATCAGTTTCGCCTATTGTGAATTTTGTAGGCCATAGGAAACGCTGTCGGCATCGCTGCAAACTGGAGAGAGAACTTCAAGGTGGTGCCATTAGGTGCTTCCTTTGCTTGTTATCGCTCTAAGATGAGATTTGCGGGGGGGGGGGGGGGTGTAATGGGGAACAGCAGTTAATATAGAATAATCTGAGTGATCGTTTTCTCTCTTCCCCTTTTTTGGTGTCCCTTTAAGAGTATCGTCTCGCCAGAAAAAAAGCCTGAATGCTGACCCGCCGGTCGCGGGATCGAATCTCGTTCGCGGCGACCGCATTTTCCCTGGAGGCGAAAGTGATGTAGGCCTGTGTGCTCAGACTTGGGTGCACGTTAAAGAACCCCAGGTGGTCGAAATTTCCGGAGCCCTCCACTAGGGCGTCTCTCATAATGATATGGTGGTTTTGGGACGTTAAACCCCACAAATCAATCAATTGAGTTGTGAATGATTCGTGCACATGATAGCGGAACCCAAGTTTATCCAGAAAGAGGGACAAGATGGTGATTTTTCGCTCATAACCAACAACGCCTAAGCAGGCCCCGCCACGGTGGTCTAGTGGCTAAGGTACTCGGCTGCTAACCCGCAGGTCGCGGGATCAAATCCCAGCTCTCGCGGCTGCATTTCCGATGGAGGCGGAAATGTTGTAGGCCCGTGTGCTCAGATTTGGGTGCACGTTAAAGAACCCCAGGTGGTCGAAATTTCCGGAGCCCTCCACTACGGCGTCTCTCATAATCACATGGTGGTTTTGGGACGTTAAACCCCACATATCAATCAATCAATCAGTCAATCAACTGTGTGGGAACTTCCGCTTCGTCGAAAAAAGACCTGTCGCGTCGGAAACCGAGAATAAGGTCCAGCCTCCTTCCATCTACGCCTTCCGTTACGTCAAATCGTTACAAACGCTCCGTTCACGTTCCTGCGAATCAATATGAAGTAAACTGCCGAACTTCATTTCTTCTCTCTCTCTCTCTCTCTCTCTCTCTCTCTCTCTCTCTCTCTCCCTATCTTGGTTCACAGGCGTACGCTTGCACCTGTATTTCCCGAGTACACGAGTATTTTCGCGATTCTTATGCGTACAGCTGAAAGCCCGTAGGTGTACGGAACCAGTCACAAACACAGCAAGATAGAGAGAAAGAAAAAGAAAGACACGTTCACTCTTTCATCAGTGCTATTTCTTTTATCCGCCAAGAACAAGCTGCGTGCTGGTCGAACATCACGATTGCATGCCTCGCGGGCCTACATTTTTAATTTCTCTTTCGAGCGCCCCATTTCGCGTCGCTCACCGTCGGCTTTTACGCGATCTATTTCTTAAAATACGGCCGCGGCCGAACGAGGCATGAACGAAACGACTTCACTGCCTGCCTTCCGTGGTGGAGGTTTTTCTTGTTCTTCTTCCTTTTCCCCCCTTTGTTTGGGCATCTTTGTGCGGCCGTGGCTCGTTTTTTCTTCTTCGCGCGTGCTTCTTCGTAATTTAAGCACAAAAGCCCCAGCGCGCGCCCTACACCGGGAAAGGCACGTTGGTGTGTACAGTGTACAACGTGAGGGTGGAGCGTGAACATCGGTACCGCGCGCTTCCGAAAACCAGGAAGTCCGTCCTGGTTGCCGCCAAGCCTGCTTGCCGGTCGCATCGCCTTTGTGTTTGGGCGAGCATACTCCGGACAAAAAACTGGAGCCCGACTTCTTTTCCAAGGCGAGATGAGCAAGAAAAAGACGTTGTCGAGAAGAAAAAAAGAAGGGGAGAGAGAGAAAGGTTTAGAGAAAAGTGCGCAAAGGAGAATGTCTCGAGGGATGATTGTCCAGATGAAAGACAGGGAACAGAGGGAGATGATAGCTCTGCTATACTGGTCGCGCTGTAAGCGAGTCGCCGGGCAGCGTAGATTGAGACGTGAACGGAGATGCTCCGAACAAAGGAGAAATAAGCACGGCTCGCGCAGTTTCCAGTTTCCGGGGGTGCCGTGCTATACACGGTTTGTGTGCACGTGTACGGAAAACTTCGTCCAGAACGGAAAAACGGCAGCATGAAACGGTGCGCTCCGTGTGTACGCCTGTCGGCAGTGTATAGCGACATTTAGTAAAAAAAAAAGTTAAACAGAGATATAAAGAAACATCCCAGAATGTCCATTCGTGGACCGCGGTGTTTCATACACAGTCACCTCGTCCTCCCCTTTGTGTAGTTTGAGAGATTGTGGACGCAGCTGAGCGCGGCGTGCTCAAGACTGTTGTGTCGTTCCTCGCTGGATCGTTTCCGTACGCAGTATTTTAAGTTTGCTTGGTCATCGGCTTAGACCGCGCAGTCACGAACGCACACTTCAAAGAGTGTTCCTAACCGATCTTGCAACTAACATTGAAGAAAGGATGCGCTCCCTAACCGAGCTGGAACATCTTCCTGTAACCTGACGAGGATGTCTTTGGTTCGCATGTACGCCGTCTCGGTTGGTCTGTCTGGTTGCTGGTCCGTGATGCTTGTTAACGTACGGCAATGAATAGCTGTCGTTTCATTAGAGAGTTTTAGTACTGCGTACGCTGCGGCGTTGCGTACGTAAGGACGCCACGTTCTGCGTAGTGCGCATGCGCAGACCGCAACGCGCACGTATCGCGTTACGTACGCAGCCGCCACGTACGCACGCATGAGATGCGTGCGTGCGTACGTATGAGCTGATCGCGCCGCTCTCGAACAAGTTCGCGACAGCGCGAGACTTCGTTTTGCAAAATGGCGGCATCGAAGGCAAGCACCGACCGGCTCTGTGGCTTAAAATATGGCCATAATCTGGCTATAACACTTGGATTGGCTCACATTGGCTGTCAACAACACGTGCTTCTATTTTGATCTACCAGATGACGCAACACGCTCGTTACGTACGCGGGTACTACGGCGTACTAAAAGCCGATTAGTGGCAAACGACGCCACGTAACGCAAGGCGCTTGCGTGATGCGTACGTAGCACCATTCCGCAGTACTAAAACTCTCTATTTTCTTTTTCATATTCCCGTAGTCCACCTGGACCTACGCGTTCTAAATAGTTGGAAGATACTTGGTTACGCTGACCTGTCATGTCCATGGTCCGCCATGGTGGATGGGTGGTTACGTGGCTCGGCTGCTGATCCGAGGTCGCGGGTTCGATCCCGGCAGTGGTGGTCACGTTTAGAGGCCCGCGTACTTTGCGATGTCAGTTCACGTTAAAAAAAAAACCACATGGTCAAAATTTCCGGAGCGGTGCTCCTCATAACCATCGTGATTTCGGGGTCGACGTAAGAACCCGTGTATTGAGTCGTGTCCGTGATAGTTGTTGTCGTTATTTAGTCCACCATTTGACAATCGGCAACGAAACCTTTTGCACACGATCTCCGCCCGTTTTGTCTAATTTATTGAAGGAGTTATGAAGAAGAACAATAATTTTCTAAAGCTAAGCATGGTCGCATACATGGTACGCGTTTTTTTTTAACCTTCTATTGTTTTGTGCAATATCAAGAGATCATCTTACAGTTTTACGCTATGTTACTCCCTTGTGTCGACAGTCTTTGTAATCAATAAAAATAATTTATATTTTTATATTCTAATTGTGTGGCTGCTTGAGTGTAAAGAATTTCCATTCCTTTCTTTCGACAGCGTTCATATAATTTAATAGAATTTAGGTCAAATTTCTACTCCTTTACTTGAACGCTGAAATTCCGTGCCCTTGGCTGGACATGCATATATATATATATATATATATATATATATATATATATATATATATATATATATATATATATATATATATATATATATATATATATATACGATGACGTTCAGGGTAATAAGTAGCGGGTTAAATCGCGGTCAAGTTTTCTGTTATTGCAGCCAACTACTGGCATACATTGTATGCCTTGTGAGGTATATTCCTTGCCAGGCAGGTCAATTTTTTTTTTCGTTTTGCTTACATCCTCGATTATTCTTGTCGATTTTGCCAATTATTCTGCTTCAGCTTGATTAAGCTGTTGAGCGTGGTACAAAGGTTGGAAGTGGCATCTCTTGAATGATGGTGTAATACCGCCATCAGTGTGAGTGCATGGCAAAAATTGCAAAACAAAAAGTGTAAATGAGCGCCCGTATACACAGTCACATCTTCAGAGTTCGATAAATAAGTTGTGGGGTCTCGGCGAGGCGAACGCGCGCCTCGCCACGCTCTTGGAGTGAACGGACACAGCAGACGCGGTCGGTACAAAGCACACAACATACATACATTTATTAACTAATTTAGACGACGATATCGTCCGCCGAATGATACACCAATTTCAACTAACACCCTACCATACAAACAACATAACGCAATGACACACTAAACACACAATAACATGATAAACACACACTAACACACCCAACACACTAACACATACCCAAGGCGGCGTCGCCAACGCCTGACTTTCCACGTGGGACCCCGGCGCGAAGCCCGCGGTGCTGAGCACCGGGGACCCACGCTACAGACAACCGTTCGCGGCAGCCGCCACACGCAGAAGAGGCTCGCTCAACTCTCGCCAACACCAAGGCCCGCCTTCCGCCAGGGGCCACCGCCGGCGCTACCACTCTACCAACAGTGGTACTCAAAGCGAACACCTATCGCCCGGTGGTGGTCACCACCGAAACAAAGCCTTGGGGCGAGACACGTGCGCCACGCGGCGCAGACAACTTTACAGGGGGGGGGGGGTGTCAGCACCCCCACAAAGTAAACAAAAGGTAAACAGAATCGGAGTGCGTCGTGGCGTCATCTTTCATAGCATTCCAGTTTTAGCTTAAGAAATATGGCAAGTGCACGTTTTTCACCTGTTTTTTATCTGTTTTGTTTTGCTTGCAGGGAGCGGAAACAGTGGAGCGTCTGAATGAAACCGGCCAGCTCAGGCAGATGCTGAAGCCGTACAAGGTAAGCTGCATATTTGATTCATTAAGACGCCATTTTCTGTCCAACGCATGCTTCACCAGCACCCCCCCCCCAACGCACACTACTATATATAAATAAGAAAAATATACCGAAAAGCAGTCTTTTCGCGCATGCTCCTTTATATGCCTCATGCCTTCTTCGATCAGTTCCATCGCTGTTTTAATTTATACAATTATTGTGTACATTAAGCTTCAGTAGCATAATTTTTCGTGGGGGGGGGGGGCTACACACTTTATGTATGTTCGTCCATGCGTTTGTATCTGCGCGTGTGTATATGTGCAAGCACAATCGAAAATTTTCGGGAAAAAAGTGGACCCCCCCTTCCCCCGTCCTCTGTCTACGTCCCTGTTAAGCTTGAAGTAACGTAGTGCTGTGACTTCGGTGGTCAAGGGACCTGAATGATTGAAGCCAAAACAACAACAAAAGAAAAATTACTGCTTGCATGTGCGTTAACTTGAGCAGTATAAATATATTCATTTTAACCTATATATTAATGTTCCGCGTTCTTAACTGCTTGTATCTTTCTCTTCGAAACTTATACAGATATCTGCCTCTCGACCAAACACATTGCGGAGCCCCTCTTTTCTTTCGTAAAGTGTGATCCATCGACATGCATAGTTGGCGGCGAAAAATGTTTATACAAATATCAACAAGCAATAGCCGCAATTGAATTTGTAAACAAGCTGTCTCTAAATCATAGGCGATCTCTAAAATGTCCTAAGAAGCTTATTTGCAGGCTTCTGGAATGAAAATCTGTTAAGACATTCATTAGGCACCTGGGCAAACGTACACCTTCCGATTGACTTCGAGCCGACTTAAGGTGCCTTTGACATAAGTGGGTAGTGGTGGCTGTGATGTTGCAGCAGGGAAAGAAAGTCAGCCTACATGGCCGGCAATTGTTCCGCCTGAGGAACTCATGAATTTCAGGGTCTCTCACCTATCACCTAATGAATGCTACACCTATTGACTTAATGTGGATTTGAGGTTGACTTGAGGCTGAGCTGAGGTTTACTTGGGGCGGACTTGAGGCTGACTTTAGGCTTGTCGACTGACATATAAAAGTGATTGTAGACCTGATTCATGATTTCAGTTGAGGGTAACCTCTTAGCGTGGTTTGATAGATATTTATGCACTTGCAGTTCAGTTCGGTGCCTGCCACGGCGTGCAAGTGCACGACGACGCTCCTAATCCGCGCGTTCCCTTACGGTCGTTTTCGCAGAAGAGCACCGTCGGAGGCACGTGCGCCATGTGCGGCGGCTACCAGTACCTGCCCTGTCCCGTGTGCGGCGGCAGCAAGAAGTCGGCGCAGCACAGGCACCGCTTCTCGTCCTCGGTCATCTTCCTCAGGTGCCTCAACTGCGACGAAGGTGGCCTGGTGCGGTGCCAACTGTGCATCAACGGCGACAGTTGAGCGGGCCCCGCCGCCATTGCGCCCACGCTGTGGCATCGGCAACAGGCAGTCCCGGATAAAATGCGCAGTCCCGGATAAAACGACCACGCGAAGGACAGCGGCCGCTTCGAGCTCCGGTTTCAGCATCGCACCACTTGAGAGACTTGCCAGTGGTGTCGTGCGTTTCGTGAGCCACGAGCTTTTACACGCTTCACAGACCGGCGACGGAAAGAAAAAAAGAAAGGACAGGACAAACCGCGACGAGCAACCTTGGGAGCAACTCCGGGGGTCACTGTTACTGCTGAAACGTGGTCCCAACCACCCAATGCGTGTGCGACCTCTATACGGCTGTCCGTTTCTTGCCCAGCTTGTCGGATGGCCGGAGGCCTTGACGAACTTTTAACACCGCGTCTGACGAGGGACACCGAGTGCTTCGTCGCCTGCACCAGCCTGCGTGCGAGATCGCCTCTGCGGAAAAAGTGTAGGATCAGGGACAAACTCGCGAAAAACTGGCGGAGTTGCTTTTTTGTCGTGCTTCGATGATTCTTCCCCCGTTTTTTCTTTTTTTGTTCATTTTGCTGGTGATGGCATTCTTTAGGTCGCGAAGTGTGCGGCAGTGAATGCGCGTGGTCTCAATGTCAGCAAAACATTGTAGTAATACGCCTGCCATGTCTTGAGAACTGCACGCCAGGCCCTGCTGTAAAAGCGTGATCATCAGTTCGCTTTGCCTTCGAAGGCTTTGATGCGACTCCCTTATTGCTCAGCCCGACGGCTACATTCTCCGTGTGACGCGTACGTTTTATGGGGACATTTCGACCGTGAAAAGCAGTAGTCGTTAAGTCAAATGCTGTGCCCGAGTGCTGCGTATGGCTTAAGCTCTGTGAAGATGTGCTTCGTATACCTCAGATTATACTTAACCAAGCCCATCCCGCGTGGTTTGTTCGGCGTCGTTTCTCGGTGTTACTGCAGAATCAAAGTTGTTTTGCCAACTAATGAAGCACTTCACTAGCCCTTTCTTCGGTGCTCAAGGTAACGTTCACCAGTAGCAGCCGCAGTGTTTGTTTAAATGGTAACTCTCAAGCGTAACCGCAACGAAAGGAAAGAACCGATATTATCAACGAAGATTTTTGTTTACGTTTCTCTTCATGTTTCAGTTGGTATTAAGTGCTGCATGTTGGGATATGTTTACCTTTAGGAATCATGGGCACCGCGGTTGCAGGTCACTGAACATACTTCCTGGTTAGTACCGTATAACCCCGAATAACAGAAAAAAGACTCCATGTGCTGCGTTATCTCTTCTTATATGAAGAAAGAATAAGCAAGGATCATTTGTGCTTAACATGCCTGATAACACGTGTGCGCACCGAGTGAAGCGGTAACAAAATTTCTAAAGACGTCGCTATCGAACTGCATGCTGTGAGTGCTCCGTTTGTTTATTCTGTAGTTAGCGGTTACTCGTAAAGATCTCAAACATTCCCTCGAACCTTTTAACGGCTTATCACGGGGCAATGTTGGTATCTATACTTGCTTTATGAGCGAGAGTTATTCGTATCCAAATAGAGATTTTGACTTGAGCTGTCAACTTTTACCATTGGAGTCCGATCTTGTGTGTGCGCTGTATGTAAAGTGTCGTCACTAACCAACAAGGAGCTCTGACATCGGAGACAAAATGTAATTTTTTTTCATATTTACCCGCAATTGTGGCGGCAAGCTATTTGAATGATCACCGGAGCGGCAGTTGTGAGGCGCGACTTTGCGATTTCTATGATTTAGCATGATTTTGAAGAAAGTGGGACACTTATAGGAAAGAGGAGGCTTATTCACGCTTGGAACATTTCGTACGCGCCCAGTTGCGTGGTAATAGCTATCGCTGTTTCGGAATTACGGCGGGCTATTGTTGATGGAAGCGTGCCCTATGATTTTTGTTTTCCTTCGCCAAGTTTGTGCAAGTGCAGCCTAATTATTTTGCTCAACCTAAGTGAACGGGTGGTGTGATGTGGCGAAGTTCATCGTGCCTACGAGGGGAAAAAAATGTTTGCACCGAAGCTCGGGATTGCTATTGCACATCCGTGCATTGTAGCCCGACTTGTGTGACGTGTCAGATTGTGTAATGTTAAGTGCGTGCGTGTCTGTGTGTGCGCGTGTGTGTGTCGATCTTCGGTTCTCACAAACTAATCAGAGTGCGAGACTCACGGAATGGACAACTTCTGCGCCCTCATTGCGACTGTGGTGTAAAAAGACCCGAAAGCCGCTACTTGAACGCCCTTGGAAAGCTTGGATTCCGTTTAGAGTCCTGTTAACTACACACTTTACAGGAAGTGTCTTTTTTTTGTTTTGCTTCGGTCGATTGCTTAATCGAGTAGGACGTACGTGGAACAGTTAGCTTTTAATTTGTATTTACCGGCATAGTGCTCGCGCATATATGTCGCTTTCGCAGTTCTGATTAAAAATTATTCTCTTTTATTTGGCTTGCATCGTTTACCTGTCGTCCGGGAATGAGATCTTCCCCCCGCATCATCAATTTGTTCGCGAAGTGCTTCTTACCTGCCAGCGAGCCTTCATTACCGCTACAGCCTTGTGGATTGCGTGACTCGCGTTAAAGATTGGATAAGCCTAACTGTATAACGAGCATTTCGAAAAGTTATATGGTGTCTAACACTCATCGGCGTTTTGCAAACGCACCTGAAAGGTCAGAAATACCTCCAAAAGTCAGTATCTTGTCTGTATTTGTCTGTATACTTTCACAGATGATTGTGCAATTCGCGGAAGTTCTTGATGACGTGTGCTGCAACGCAATTGAAACACTGCAAAGGCCGTATCGACTTTCGTAGCCTTCGGGAACATTCCGTATATGTCTTGTGTGTAATTTCGCGTGCCCTCTGCTGTTGTGAGTACAAGATTCATCATTAAAGGCACTGGCTGCGACACCTACCGTGTTCTGTTGTCAGTTGACGAACGAGTGTTGCGCATGAGGTGTCAGCCACGTTCTGAAGGTATAGTGCTGGAGCGCGATTACGGAGCACGGTTAAGTAAAAAGTTATAAACCATGCAGTGGCATCGATGGGTAGAAATAATTCGAGCCTATACAAAGCTGTACAAGCGCTGGCCGGATTGCACTTAGTTATTGACACGAAACTTCGGCGAATCGAATAAACACATGGTTTACGAGATGCTAAAAGATCCTTATATTCTGGAATTCAAATTGCCGGATTATTTGGATTGTAATACCCCACTGTCCGAAAGGCCTATAAGTATTGCTGCGGTGTTGTTCAGCTAATTGGAGAGAATCACAAGTAATGATCATTTTGCGGAGCAGTTGTCTAAATAGTACGTCTGTGCACCAGCATATCAACCATCTATCTGACTTTCATGCCCACAGTGCGCTAGAAAGGCATCTTCTTGAAGTGTTGCCGCAAAAACGATATGATCAAAGCCGATGGTTGACACCGCTGGATAACAGATAAGGGACGAGCGAGGGCAGCGGAAATGTGATGGCTAGCCGATCCAGAAATGACATTTCTATAGTTGGCTCGAGATCGGGCTTGTTGTTATCCCATTAAGAGGACTCAAAGGATGATGGAAAAAAATATGGAGGCATGTCCCTCTGTACGTTTTCCTTATTAATTGTCCAACGGAGTAGCGAGACTTGTTTTTTGAATGGGAGAGGGGGTGACCACCCATTATGAACATTTGTGCGTGTGTTTATGTGTGCCTGTATATATACAGATACAAAATTGAAAATTTTTTAGGGTTTTGATTCCCCCCCCCCCCACCTTTCACCCCTGCTTTGGTTTACACCCGTCTGTCCTTTTGCCTCTGTTTCTTTGTCTTTATTTTTTCTTCCGTGCTTCAATGTATACTTGCGACAACTATATCAAAGCTGGGAAGAGACGTGTAGCTCGTGTGTAGGGCTATTTCTTTTTAGCAGCGAGTATATAAGACGCCCATTCATCCAACAGAACGCTGACACAAAAAAATTGCCCCTTAATTGTGTCGTTGTTGCTGTGGTCGTCGCTGTTGTTGCAATAGGTAGATTATGACCGACTAATCACTGCTGCAAATTTCGTTTGCTCGAGTGCGCGACGAATATTTAGAGACATTTTTCACAGTGCCTAGCTGCAATTTCGGTTTCAAGGAGCACTGAGCGAGGCAGCAACAGTTCCGGTTTTCAGGTAAACACGGCTAGCTACGTGACGACGTAAAGCTGTGACGTCATTGACGCAATTCAAGACAATCAATTCTGTTTTCAACGCAATAAATTAGCCCGATATTTTTCGAATGCGTTTTAGATGGTCGCCAAAATGGCTGCAACCTTTAACGTGAAATGACTTTGTTGGGATATGAGTAATCAGAGAGAATAAATTTAACAGAACGATTCTCAACAGATTATTGAGCTTTCGTGAGATTGGGTTGGTAATAGTCAGCGATAGTACATGCGTAATCCAGTTTAGATAACACGTGGACAACTAATTTCACTTGTGCATGGCTGCGCCATGAACAGATTACGGCTAAGATGACCAATAATTTTGTTAGATCAATTGATAATGCACATTATATGATTTGTCCAAGACAAATTTTCGGATGGGTGATGACCTATGCACTCAAAGAAATCTATGTGCGATTTAGTACATTTAATGATCTTATAGGCGGAGGTATGTTATAGGGTCGACGATTAAATGAAATGCACGCAGTCTTCCCATAGTGGTCAGGGATCAAGGACATGATCCATGTAGCACGCCAGTGTTGAACATTGGCGTGAGGGGGTTCACACCCCCATCACCTCATTCCCGGAGTTTTGTTATTTTCGAAGGTGTGCACACATACAAACATGCGCAGAACATACATAAAATATCGAGCCCCCCCCCCCCCCTCCCCATAATAAGGCAGTCGCGTACTACAGCGGTCCCAATCCTGTAGAGATAGAAGGCGTTCCATGCTTCTTTTTCTATGGTTTTGGCATCCATTTTCTTATGTCCGTTTTCATGTCTTTTTTTCTATATTTGTTATTTTGCCATATCTTTCTTTTTCTCTTTTTATATATTTACCTCTCTTTCTCCCTTGCTTTCTCCATCTCTCTTGATTTTTCATTATGTATATCTTTCTGTTTCTCCTATCGCACTGCTTGTTATTTTTTCTATCTACTTTTAGTGCCCGTTTCTGTCTATATCGTTTTCTCTCCTGCTACGTCCTTCTCTGTAATTCTGCCTTTCTCTCTTTTCTTCTTCTTTCTCTTTCCTTCTATTGCTTTCTTTTTTGTTTTCTCTTTCTCTCTATTTTTTTTTCGTTCCTCTTTTTTCATATGTCTCTGTCTCACTCACGTGTTGCACGTGCTCCACTTCTCCGAGAAGAGTTTTTATTGAAGCTCGCACGTGACGTACACGGCAGTGGGCCTTACTGCGGCGCATACCATAGAGTTTTGCACGATGGACCGTACCGATGCCTCTGATCTTGAAGGAGATTCCCTTGAACGGAACATACGCCAGCTATGTTGACGATGTGGTTCACGGCCCAATAATCTACAAAAAACCGTATTACCGAAGTTACAATGAATCTCAAGTCAGTAATGTAAACTATAAAAATAGGAGCTGCCCATGAACATAGCGCCGCGTGGCACATGAGGCACAAGGGGGGAAACATATCATGCGTATTCTGCAGCATATACCAACTCTTATAGCGTATACGAACTGTTCACCGTTAGGTAACATACACTCGATCCGGTTACGAACAAGCGGATAAACATGTAGACGTAGTAATTTTAGCAGCAGGCGAGAATCCGGAACCTTATCTAAAGCTCTTTTTTCAATATCCCAGAATAGGGCGTCGGTACGAATGTTTTATTTGCACAGACAAAGTCAAAGAATGTATTACGACACTCTTGCAGTGAACGAAAAAAAAAAGAAATTCTGTATAACAAAAAAAAACAGAAAAAAAACGCCGCAACAGCACAGTCGCGGCATTCGTTTTTGTGGTGGTGTAAGAAGAACAATAGGAAGGTTTAGGCTTTTCGCCTTAGCGTAACGCAAAACTTTGCGTATACGCAAACCTCCGGGATTAAAAAAAAGGTAAAAAAAATACCGAGTCAGTAAACAATGTAACGCAAAAAGCTTGGTCTCAGCCTTTTGCCAAGCCTAAATGCGTAGAAAATAAAGCTCTGTATTGTGCGCGCTCAAGCATGTTAGCGTCAGTGTCGAAGCGTCAACGTGGTGGGTGTGGGTCCGGTGTACTGGTATTCCCTGTCATATACTTGTGCACCCTGTGACGTTCCCTACAGTGAAAAAAAAAAAACACATCGCCTTTGATCGAAAATCAATTCCTTGCCTATTTTTATTTCAGTGATAGAAGGATATGGTTAAATATATTCAGTGGGGAACAAATTTCTTCATTTTAATTTTTTTTTCATATCAAGTAGGAGAAAATGCGTCAAGTGTTTCAAGGTTTATTTTAAGCGTGGCTAAAGATCAGGAAGATGGCAATCAAGGTTGCTGATTTAGAAAGCATTCAGCAAGCTACAACCTATCAACTTTACCCGCGGAGAAATGTCCGATGCGTGGTATTAAAGAAGAAAAAAAGGAAAGGGGACTGCAGAAGTGGCGGGAACGCCTATGCAATATCAGAGCCGTATATCCCTTATATATAAAAGGATACACGGCTCTATGCAGTGCGATACATACTCACAACCTAAGAAAAGTAAAGTTCCGCCCACAGAACAACGGCGTGCCTGCTTGCCCGCGTTGTGCCAGCTCGTTTCAGCTCGAACCTTTTAGCATCGAGCTCCTCTTGCTCTAACCTTATTCTGCGTCAGGCGTAGCTGGTAGTATCTCCCTAACAGCATAATAGATGGCGCTGTCTCATAGAAGTACGCTGTCTCATAGAAGTGCAGCAGTACCGAGAAGTGTGAAGGGCAAATAACATGGGAGGTAGGAAGGCTGCAGTCGACGATAGATTATGCACTGATGTCACATAGGATGTATGATAGGCTCAGGGGAATGCACATAGATGAAGGTGGCTCCAGACGTCTGGGTAGTGATCACAAACGTATCAAGCTAAGTTTTGGAAGAGCAGTGAAAGTGGAAAGGAGACAAGATGAGCAACTACAGGAAAATTTTTATCCAGAAAGGCAAATTGAAATAGCCTCTAAACAAATTGAGAAAGTAATCACGGAGGATAATAAGACAGTGTGGACATACACGAATCTAATTAGACTCTTTGAGCTAGAGCTTGCTAAGACGCGTGACAAGTCACCCCGGAAAAGAAGACACAAACCCAAAAGTTGGTGGGATGAGGAAGTTAAGAGAGCCATAGCAAAACGTCAGGAAGCCTCTAGGGAACACAGACATGCTAAGCAGCGGGGTAAACCGACAGATGATGTTGAAAGAAAATGGGAAACCTTTCTAAGCTGTAGAAGGGATGCATCCCTTCTGATCAATGAAAAGATTAGAAGAAAGGGAGCTCAGTGGCTGGCAGAAGTACATAAAAAAGATAGAAAGGCAGCTGCGAAATTTTGGAACCATCTAAACTCCCTAAGAAATGAGACGAGCCTAGAGCAGAGTTTTATAACTACAGCCCAAGGTGCTAGGCTAGAAGGGAACGAAACTATTGAATATATAAAAACAAGGGTGACAGAAAAATTTCAACAAAGTACTTTATGCACCACAATAGACAAGGACGAATCAAGTGGTGCAATGGCTCCATTTTCACAACGAGAGTGGGAAAGGGCTGAGAAAAGGGTTCCTAGTAGTACATCAACAGGCCCAGATGGCATTCCAATTATGCTGATAAAGACATTAGGTCCGAAGTCTAAGCAGGCTTTGAGAGAGGTAGTGAGCAAAATAATAATCGATGGGGAAGTTCCCGATGGATGGAAACTTAGCAGGATGAGCATCATCTATAAAGGAAAGGGGAACAAAGCTGACATAAACAACTACCGTCCTATAACAGTGACATCAGTGGTCCACAGGCTGGCGATGCAGATTATAAAGGAAAGACTGCAGGCATGGATAGAGAATGAGGGGGTGCTGGGGGAACTGCAGAATGGGTTTCGGAAACACAGGAGGTTGGAAGACAATCTGTTCTCACTGACGCAGTGCATCGAAATAGCAGAAAAGGAACACAGGCCCCTGTGGCTAGCATTTTTGGATATCGAGGGAGCGTACGATAGCGTGGTTCAAGAGGAATTGTGGGGAATACTGGACACACTAGGCGTGGAACATGTAGTCACCAATCTTTTAAAGGATATCTATAAAGGTAACAAGGTAGTTATAAAGTGGGAAAAACAGGTATCCAAGCCTGCAGAGGTAAAACGGGGGCTTAGGCAGGGGTGTCCCCTGTCACCCTTATTATTCATGATGTACCTACAAGGATTAGAGGCCAAATTAGAGGGAATTGGACTGGGCTTCAACCTCTCTTTAGTCAAACAAGGAAAACTTATTGATAAGGCACTACCAGCATTAATGTACGCAGATGATATAGTGCTAATGGCCAACAACAAGGAAGATTTGCAGAGATTGATGGACATCTGCGGTAATGAGGGAGATAGGTTAGATTTTAGATTCAGTAAGGAAAAATCAGCAGTCATGATTTTCAATGACAACGAAGGTAGTGAGCTTAGAATACAGGAGGTCACGCTAGAGATAACAGATAAATACAAATATCTGGGCGTATGGATAAGCAATGGGACCGAGTACCTGAGGGAACACGAAATATACGTGACGACTAAAGGTAACAGGAATGCAGCAGTGATGAAAAATAGGGCACTGTGTAATTACAATAGGTATGATATTGTGAGAGGAATATGGAAAGGGGTCATGGTTCCTGGGCTGACGTTCGGCAATGCGGTCTTGTGCATGAGATCAGAAGTTCGAGCTAGATTAGAAATTAAGCAACGCGGAATAAGTAGGCTTGCTTTCGGAGCTCACGGGAATACACCAAAACAGGGAGTACAAGGTGATATGGGATGGACATCATTTGAGGGCAGGGAAGCTAGCAGCAAGATAAAATTTGAGAAGCGATTGAGAAAAATGGGGGAGGAGCGTTGGGCTAGGAAGGTTTTTCAGCTACTTGTACATGAAGAATGTCGATACAAAATGGAGGAAGCGAACCAGGAAATTGACTGGTAAATACTTAGAAAACAGCAGGTGGCCAAACCAAAAAGAAATATCGGTTAAGAAGAAAGTGAAGGAAACGGAGACTGACATGTGGAGAATGGGCATGATTAAGAAGTCCGCACTAGAGATCTATCGAACTTTTAAGCTGAAAATTGCCAAGGAAAAGATCTATGATAATACTCGGGGTAGCTCTCTTCTGTTTGAGGCCAGGACGGGAGTACTGCGAACCAAGACATATCGGGCCAAATACGAAGGGGTAGACACAGTATGCAGTGCGTGTGGAGAGGAAGAAGAAACTGCCGAACACTTGATAATGTTCTGTAAAGGGCTTCACCCTATAGTTCAGGATGATGGCGCAGAGTTTTTCAAAGCACTGGGGTTTAGGGACCGGGAGGGAAAAATAGACTTTAAGCGGGTAGGTACCACTAGAAGGAGGTTATCTGATTGGTGGCTAAAGTCAAGGCACGAGTGAAAATTAAACCCTTCACTGCAAAGTACGAATCCTCAACCTCACTATTTAAGGGAAAAAATAAATATAGTTTTTGGTTCATTAAGTATTACGGCTTGGTGGCGCTAGCCACCGCCCGATCTAAAAGGTACAGCCATATCCATCCATCCATCCAACATACAAACTGCAGTTGAGTGATAATATTCTAGATGGCGCTGTACCGCTACTCTCCGATTGGCTGCTGCGTGGGCTGTGAATTGGTGCGCGGGGAACGAGTGCCTCTCTCTTTGATCGTCGCCGTATACGTGTCGGATCGTTGGCTGGGCATAGACAAAGCGGAGCGGTGGGCGTGGAGGGCCGCGGCGGCTCGTGCTCGTCGCTAGACAGACACACAGATTGAAGCGTGGACGGAAGCACTGACGGACGCATGGACGCGTCGCTCCACTCATGGTCATTCAGTCCGTTGATATGCTTTCATTTTTTTCGGCTAATTTAAGCCTTACGCATATTGTGAGTTAAACGTTTGATTGATATGTGTGTTTTAACGTCCCAAAACCGCCATATGATTATGAAAGACGCCGTAGTGGAGGGCTCCGGAAATTTCGACCACTTGGGGTTCTTTAACGTGCACCCAAATCTGAGCACACGGGCCTAGAGTCATTTCGCCTGCATCGAAAATGCAGCCGCCACAGCCGGCATTCGATCCCACGACCTGCGGGTCAGCAGCCGAGCGGCGGGGCGAGGTTCTTCAGTATTATTTAAGACATTACGTTTGGCTGAATAGCGATACCAGAATCCCTGATGAAGATTACTATAGGACATTCAAGTTCCAGTCCCAAAACTAGCCACACAAAAGCGTGTTTCTGCACGAGAAAACGAACTATCTGTATCGCCGATCAAGCGCTTAAGACAACACGAAAATGAGTAAGTGTTATGGATGGGCGCATCGATTCAAAATCCCCGAGGACGGGATAACCGTCGGTAAACGATGGTTGTAAGCAGACCTGACATCTTAGCTTGTAGCCAAGTGTTCACAGCAATGCGCGCATGTTCGAAATGCGCGCGAGGGCTGTTTGAATCACCTTTTCCATTTGCTTAGCGGTGCGTCCCTGTGGCAGCAAGCGTACAGCTGCTCGCCGTCGCGATCGCGCAGGCGTACGTTCAAATAACGTTCTCGTGAAGCCAAGGGCGCAACAGAAAAAAAAAAAAAAACTGTGGACAGCAACGCCATAGGCGTTGAAGCCAGCTTGAGACAAGTCGTAGGCGGTCGTTTTCATTTCCACGGGCAGTGCGCTTTTGGCGGCGTGTGATTCGGCCTGTGTGTTTAATACATTTGCGGGCGCATGAATGGTGAAGGCTGCATTCTACCGACGTGGGAACGAGCTTTGAGAGCCGGGCGTCATCGTCGTCGTATGCTGCCTCCACCTACTGGCGCGCCAACTGCTCGACCGGCGCACCTTAGCGTAGCGGAGCGGCGATGAGCTTCAACATCGAGGGTGCGAAAGTATTTGCCCCCATAATCTCTTATCACTCGATAAGCAGCTCACATACTGTATATCAAGGGAGAAGTCAGAAATTTTTTCTGGGGAGGGGATGGGGAGGATATTCTTTGTGTACGTTTTCTTGTGTGCTTTTGTGTCAGCCTGCATACATATACACATGCGAAGTTTTAAAGAATAAGGACGTTTGGAGGGGGGGGTGTCAACTTCTTACCAGTATTTGGGGGGAGACTCAACCCCCCCTGGCTAAGGTAGTGCTGTAATATGCGAAGACCTAATTTAATTTCGCTCTTGTAGCCTTCTATGTGTCTTCTAAATATGCGAGACAGTTTCAAGCCTCGCACAGGCTTATTCACTCGTTCTCAGTATCACGACTCGCTAGTGCCATGTTTGCAACAGGATACAGTTATCATTGGGTTCATGTATTTGCAAGTCTTTCGTTTCAAGACAGTGTGTCGTAAGGCGTATCTTTCGTAAAACGAATCATCGTCTATGAAAGAAATGTTTGATGTTGGTAATCCTAGGACGCATACATGTTTGTTTTCCCAGCAAGGCGAGATAAAGTATCGCACTTTTGTCATAGGGCTGTTTTGTCGTGACACTGGCAGGGAAATAAAAAAAAAGCTCCTTCTTATGACTTCTAATGATTTGACGCACATATTACTTTTGATAGGCTGTGTATATCTATATGCCACTCAAGCCAAAATGTGATACCAATATTATCTAGGCAAATGCTTAAAATTATTGTTGCGTGGGCGCGGGTTCAAATCTTGGGTGCGGCGGCTGCATTTCCGATGGAGGCGGAAATGTTGTAGGCCCGTGTGCTCAGATTTGGGTGCCCGTTAAAGAACCCCAGGTGGTCAAAATTTCCGGAGCCCTCCACTACGGCGTCTCTCATAATCATATAGTGGTTTTGGGACGTTAAACCCCACATATCAATCAAAATTATTGTTGCGCGGGGCATGCAGCTGTTACTATGTGACTTTCATGCCATGCTAACCAGCACAGCGCTCGGTTTCTGCAGACAACGCAGCCGCACATTGATGACCGCGAAAAATGTATGCATAAAACGTAGACTAAAAAGTAGAATAATCCCACAGTAACACTACAGCGTTGCTGATAAGCTGTTGTGCAGTTTCCGGTATTTCGAACCCCATAACACTTGTTCATGGAGGAGGAACTGTAATTACAGAGATACAGCGCACAATGTAACATATGTATGTCCTTTTGTTTTTCTCGTCGTTTTCGTAACACAGACGTCACAGCAGACTGCAATGCGTATGCAAACCACCACGCCGGCGCATTAAGTATACGAGCGCGGACCAAACGAGAGATTAGCGGCAAGCTCACCCCGTATAATCTCGTAAGATTAAGCGAGAGTTCAGCAAGCAGGATTTTTAGGACGAAGACATGCTTGGAATCGAGCAAACTGCAGTTTGAATAACAAAAAACGAGAACGTCTTCGATTACATTGTGAAATCGTCGTGTATATGTGGATCAGCTCGTATACCAAGCTTGTTCCCGCCGTACCGTATAACTATAGACGGCCATTCATTCTGTCCAGTGTCTCAGTGGTTCGGCCGGGGTATCATGTCTCTGCATTGGCGCAGAGATACAATTTTTTTATAATTTTCAGGTGATCTCGGCCGCGCGTCCACTGCAGGTGAAATGTTATATAGACATCCGCATAGGCGTGCGCCATGAGGAGGAGTTTAGGGGGCGGCTCCCCCAGTCACCTAAGCGCACAGTCTGCCCTTTACCTTGACTTCGAGGGGGGGGGGGGGGGTTGCGACAAATCATTTTAGATGCGTTTAGAACGTTAATTATTATATGGGGTTTTCCGTCCCAAAAGCAAGATATGATTATGAGAGACAACGTAGGGGGGACTCCGGAAATTTCGGCCACCTGCAGCTGGTGTTCCTTAACGTACACTGGTTTATAATGTTTTACGACATGGATATTACATGAGTTAAGATGACTCATTCCGCTACATAACATTCATACAGGTATTTTCTTTCCTTTAGTTTTTTTACCGAAGCGCTTTCAAGCAATGTCGTGGCTCCGCGGTACAACACCTGCTTCCCACGGAAAGGACCTAGGTGTTATCCTTATACGGACTTAACAGTTATATTATTTACTTTGTTTACATCGTTCTCAATTTTTCGGTCTGGCACAAGATGGTTTCTCGCTCAGCACCAACGACGTCGACACCAGAATTTCTGCTGAACGAGCTCTTTAACTCCGACTGTCGCGATAATTTTCGGAGCCCTCCACTTCGGCGCTCCTCATAATCATTCATCGTGTTTTTAAGACGTGAAAGTCTAAGAATAATTATTTTTATAGTATAGCACATATACAAACACACGAATGAACACACATAAAAAACGCTTGCACCCCCCCCCCCCCCCAAAAAAAAAAACCAATACAGAAGAAATTAAAGGAGTTTCGCACGAGCGGTGCCACTGAGTCTGAAATAAGTTCGGAGCTGAACGGCCTTGTTTCACTTTATTTCTCTTTCTTTTCTCCTCTCTTTTCTTACATGTCTCTTTATTCTTTCTACCTTTGTTGTGTACTTACCTCTATTTTTTTCTCTTTCTTTCCTTTCTTTCACACTCTCTCCATGTATCTCTCTTTCTTCATCTTTCTATCTTGCTTTCTGTTTTTTTTTCTATCTCTTTTGTGTGTCTGTTTCTATCTCTTGCTCTCTTTGCCTATTTCTTTCTGTAGTCTTTCTATCTTTTTTATGTCTTCCCTCTCCTGTCCTCTATTTCTCTCCCTGTACCTGCTCTCTCCCCCATCAGAGTTGTTGCATTCAACGCCGGACTAATCGGTGCCCGCGTTCTAGGAGCAAAGAAGAAGATGAAGAGAGCGTGTGCTGATTCATGATGACGATATTTTATCTTCGCGATTCACGCTCTTTCCTTGAGATGCTAAAAAATAATTCAAAAATTTTACTATATGCAACCCTGCAAACAGTGGCCAGGCTAGTATAAGAAAGAATATGGATAAATAGAGAGACTTCGATAGGGGAACGTGTTTGATTAGAAAACTAGCAGAGAAAGAAGCAATTGGTGAACCAATTTCACGCGTGTTTAGACATATACTGAATCAACTACAAACTTGTGTAACTGATTATCAGTTCGTAATCAGTGGATAATCATGGCTAATGTTGTCGTTTTCTCTTCTCCTGTTGTGTTCGCTGTGTATTTTGTACGTCCAACTTTCTTCTACTTAATTGTCATCATCTAATCTATCATCTCCCCCCCCCCCCCCACTTTCACATAGCCGCCATCACATTTCTTTTCTTCGCACGCTGAAACTGGGCCATCATTCTTTCTTCGTCTCTTTTTGACAGAGTCATGGATCCTCGCTGGATCGTGTTACGAAGGTAAGACGCCAGAGCGAAAACTGGTGAAAGAGGAATGAAGGGCGGGACACCTTGATAAATGAATGTTGTAAAGGCGTGCGAGTATTTAACATTAGAACATAAATACCCTGCTTGTATTATGTCTGAAGTTTTATAATATTGAACATTTGTTTCTGTTTTTTTTTGTTTATAAAGAAACAAGTTAAGGCTCGGTAATTCGACACCAGTTAACTCGGAAATTTGATAGTTAGAACGTTTTATTTGGTCCTGGCAAGTACGCGTATTGTTCAATAGCACAAAAGAGCAACAACAACAATTAACAACAACAACAACAACAAAAACGTCTTAGGTCCAATTCCCGAAGCGCGCCAAAATGTGCGACGCAAAAGAGCATAAACGGTGTTCGCGGACTGGGACAACCACACCAATGCGTCTCAGTCTCATGCCACGAAGAACGGGATTCGCTCTCATAAGAACGGAATTTACCCATCTATCATGAAAGTGTACGAAAAACGCGACAAGTTTATTATTTTCTTGACGCCTTCGATAATTTGGTTATTTCTGATAGTTCCAGTTCCTTGAAATTCGAAATAATGAGTCTTTACTGAGTTCAGATGCATTATTTTAAAGGGACACTAAAGGCAACTATTAGGCCGACATTGATTGTTGAAATAGCGGTCCCGAAACCTCGTAGTGTTACATTTGTGCCAATGAAGGGGTTATTTTGAAAAAAAAAAAAATCGCGTTTTAGTGGTCCGCGTCGGGTTAGTGCTCCTCGAATTACCCGCCTCAACAAAAAATCTGACGTCACTAATGCCATACGCAACGTTGGCCGGCTTTAATGCATGGTCGCTGACACTATATTAGCAGCATAGAGACAGTAACGGGAACCACAGCAGCAACAACGGCCATTGAACAATTTTCAGCAATGCTACCTAGCCTTCAAAACTGCCATATTGTATAAGAGTATGAAAACCCACGGAGGAAGGAAAGGTACCTTTTTTCCTTCCTCCGTGATGAAAACCAGTCGTGATTGGTACAACTGGGCCCCGCTAGATGACACGACCTGTCCAGATTTAACCGCGTGAAAATTGAATTTTTGAACCACTCGCTCTATTCACCATAGTAACGTGCGGGGGTTCTTTTTGCCATGAATCAAACAGAAACGAACAAGCAGCATTTTATTGCGTCCCTTGACGCACGAAAGCTTCTTTATTTCGTGCAGCTAGATCGATTATTAGTGATTATTTGTAGGCGGCTCGTCTGACGTCATCGGGATCATTTCGAGAATGTCCTACTGCGGCGCATGTATTCTTGTGCTATTACCTTAATCTCTCGGTAAATAGGGCACTGCTGTCGATAATATTGTCGTTGTAGACGTCATACATAGAGCTTTCACTCTGAAGTAAGTTGTTATTTGACTTTACTGCCCATTTAATGTGTCGAGTGGAGCAGCGTTTATTCGCGAGGTATTTTACCACCTCGTTCTCGTTGATCTCTGCTGAAGGTATTTTGTGATAACAATTTAAGGTAATTAACATGGCGTGATTATCACCATGTATAGTCAACTGAAGCAGTGGGGGATATAGTCTCCGGCACGAGATAATTTAATTCCCCCCCCCCCCCCCCCTAAATATAAGAACTATGCATGCGCTCGTTCTTTCCTTATATTACCCACTCGATTCAGTTTTTGAAAAAATGTATTTAATTGACAAGTTTTTAGTGTAATCGATGAAGAAACATGAGTTAGAAGTGTTCAAAAGAACAACCGGGATCTAGCCAAGCCTCTATTTTAACCCAAATCACGCAGAACCCTCCCTCCGTCTCCCTTATATGTCTTCACGTGTATGCGTTTACTTTTGTAGAATGTAGAAATTGGGGGAAGGAAATGAGAATAACCGGGGTTTCTCATGCAACGCCTGTTGACACGACTGACGTTCTGGCGTGCTGCAAACCTGAGTTGCAAACGAGGTTTTAGCGGTTTTAGTGGCGTAACAAGTTGTCATAACTCACTGGATAAACGTCACTTTTCTTGTAACCTCTATTGCAGATTCTGGCAAGCTTCCATTCATTATGTAAAAAAAAAGAGCTTTGCAGTTAATACAAAAAAAAAAAAATTGCAATATATTTTTTTCAACACACTGGTAGCGCCGCTTGACGGTGCGTTTAGAAAGCGCGCGTTGTCGGTAGCAGTCGGAAGTGACGTTTTTGACAGCGTTTCCTCTCAAACGGGTGCCCTTGTTTTTCTGTTTAGTTTTTCTCAATTATGGGGTGTTCGTTTGCTTCACCTCATATTTATTAAGAGTTGATGGGTCCGTTGATTTCGCGAGGATAGCGTCACGGAGCGCATTAAGCTGGGCGTGTAGGTAAGCAAAGTTTGGTTTCAATCCTGGCGCACTGCCCAGCGCACTGTGCTTACCTTGTTATCGAGGGAGGGTCCGGCACCGTTCCATGGAGGATTTTCAGGACGCTTGGACTGCTTGGCATTGGAAAGTGGCACGCGCACTGTATCCGCAGATTTTCGTACAGGTTATTGCTCGTCCCGACTGTAATCGGACCTCTCAGTCGTTAGGCGTGGTATTTAGGCACGTGCAACACTTGTATTGATCACAGTGTGACCATTAGCTGATGAATGGCAGCCTTGAACGTAGCGTATGATAGCGCGACTAGCCGGTTGTAACGGTCGTGTGTCGCTTGATCGCTTCACTTTCACTTTAATTGGGTACAGCACGCCTTTCCTTTTCTTATAGGGCAGGTAACGTTGCGGCATATCGATATTCTTCGGGGGAGTAATCACGCGGCTGAAAGTCGTGACAGCACACGTCATCCATTCCATCTGCGTAACTGAAGTGCGAACATTTGCCTCAAGTTTGCCTTCACCATGGGAGTAGGGGTATGGGGAGGAAAGGGGGGCGGCAGTTAAAATACGCGATGGCTGTAGAATTTTCTAATTTCCTTTAACTCTTGCGTGTTTGAAGATGACAGATCAGGCTGGTTATGTCGTGGGAGGTTGTATCTTGCCTCTGCTGTGTAGTAAATAGTGCATACTAGCCGCCCTATCCTTATTACCGAGCGTGATCAAGAGAGTAGCCGTGGTGAGCGAACCTGCCGCAAATAATAAATACCCGCATACGAAACCGACGTCTAAAAACCCGAATGTTCTTGCAGGTATTAAGTTTTAAGGTGACTTTGAACTATTTGCTCACTGTGATTTTTCATTACCTCGGAAGGCGTGGTAGTAGGAAACCGAAACGCAGCATATGTTTACACACTGCTATGCAGCACGTTGCTGTCGAAACACGATTGCTTGCATCTGGTATAAATTCGGGGGATATGGGTGGGTGGGGGTTTATAGTGGGTTGCGGCACCTCATATGTTCCCATGCTCTATTTGAGCACTACTGTGTTACGAATGCATGATACTTAGACAGCAAAGGGCACCAAATCTGTGAACTGCAGTAATATCGTTTCAATGCAATGTAGTTAACTGACCAACCATATTAGGGGCAGTGTATCTGTATTGCATATAGTTTACTGAAGTTTGCAAGTGACTACTGTACAGGCATGTCTGATGAGTTACAAGAGAGCTGATCTTATTGTAGAAATCCTGTCTCAAAATGTCAGTTGCATAAATCTTGGAAGAGTGTTTAGTTTGGCTACAGCTAATATTGTTGCACCAGCCTGTAGATTCAAACATAGCTGCTTTGGACCCCTTTAAAATGGCTTGCTTGTTTCACTTGCGAAGTATGGTCACTTAGTCTCCGTGGCTGTCACCACTCGACAGGGATGACCGAAGTGTCGTCACCCAGCCACAGTGCGGACTCTGGACGCGAGTTTGAAGAGGACCTGCGCAAGGCTTTGGACGAAGCACCTCCGCTAAACGAGAGTCGCGACGTGGTTCACTCCGGAGGTGCAATGCCTCATCCGGAAGGTCACCGGCCTGCCAGTCAACAGCAGCAGCGGAGTAATGTGCCACCAAGCTCGTTCAGCTCGCCATGGGCGGCCCAACCACCTGGTGAGCATCACTGGCTTTTCGGTTTGCTGTTTCAGTCATTGTGGAGTTTTACTGTGCCTACTGTGGTATGGTCACCAAACTTTGAGTGGAAGTTTCAGGTGTGCATGCATGCTGACATTTGAATGCGTAATTAGTTACTAGGATAAGTTTGCAGCCTTATTCCTGGAGATCAGCATCTCTAATGACTCCACTGCAAAGCAGACTTGCAGTTGCCCTATAGACATAATTGACTTTTCTTGAACACCTCTTCACGATTATACAAAAAATGCTCCTTATGCTTTCTTTGTCTTTAGAATAGATTGTCCTCATATTGTTTTGCTTAATAAAAATCGGTCCCTTGATTCATTTCTCTTGTATCATACTTTCTATTTGGGTACCTTCAGCATCTTATCTTTAAGTACTGAAGTCTGCAGCTATCTTTCAAGCCAGTCCTTGTTCTTGGAATCCACAAAAGCATTGTCAGATAGTGTTGACCACTTGAGATGGGGGGCACTGGCCCTTGCTTGGAAGATTGGATGAAGTTGCTGCCAGAGCCACATTTGTGAATGTGGGGCAGGTTTAGTGTAGAGCTTTTGTAGCCCAGGTGTACCATTGAAGCATCACTACCAAGCCATTGCATCAACCTCCTTTAAGACCTTTCACACAGCTTACATGGACGATAGACTGCGACAGGAATAGCACTGTCAGATTTATTGAAGATCCGCAAAAACACTTGCTTTCTTCGTTTTTGTTCTCTGTTGTCTACTGTTAAAACTCCGTGAACTGCAGAAGGCTTGGTATATTATAAGTGGGTGTACCTAGACTTCATTATTACCTAACAAGTGTGAGATCCTAAGATGGGGCTTCAAACGTTGCCTGAACATGTGATCTTGGTCCTGGGAAAAGAAAAGGTAGTGTGTATGCATTCAATATTGTGTGCTTCTGCATTGTTTTCAGTAGAATCAAATTTTCAGCCGTCCTGGGTAGTCGGTAGACGTCTATCAATAGAAATCTTTGACACTAGAGGTCTGTGATAGTTGGTAATGATTGCTTCAGTATCTCTTTTTCAGTTTACTGCACCAGAAAGCAAAGATCTTTCCCGTGCTCTATTATTTTAACTGAAAATCTGCAAGTGACGAGAAAAATGTCCTTTTTGTGCATTGTAAATATTTTTCTAGAGATCTTTGTGCTGATGTAATTATTTCAAACTTGCATAACCATATGCCAACATTTTTTGTGTTACTGATCTTGTGTTTGTTCAGCTTGTTTTGGCAATCGTCATACTATGGTGAGAGAGAAAAAAATATTTTGCATTTTATCCGATTGGCCACGGTTACTTAGCACATGGCTCATTGGTTTTAGTACAGGAAGTGCATTTTGTTCCAGAGCTTGACAATTCAGGGAACTATCAGAAGTGGCAGTTGGGACAATGTAGGGAAGTGAAAATGGCTTGGTTTTTTGTGAGATTGAGTGGCGAACGTTTTTTTGTCTCTTTTAAGTGAAAAATGAGGCTTGTGGATTCCTGCTTGGGTGTGGACTCCCTGCAGTGAGACACGGTACATGCAGCGCTTTACTGGCACTCATAATTCATGGTTCACTGCTTGGTCTCTCTGTCTACGTTTGATGCGCAGAAGCCTGCTCCTGGCTCTTCATGTTGAGAGCCAAAATTGGTTCTTTCATATCGTAGCCTATTGAGACGGCATGCGAAGCTGCCACTGTCATCTGTAAGGGCGCATCTAAAATAGTGGGGCGACGCATGGGATACTTTTGTCATGTGTATAGTGTACTGTGTAGAGGAATTTGAACTACTAAACGCGTGTGCTCATTGAATGTTCAGAGGGATTGCTGTTATTGTGCGATGTTACACGCAGACCACCCTGCGCGAGACATGTATTTTAATGAAAAAAAAGTTTTGTATTACAATGAGAATGGTTGCTTGGCATTTTGCAATCAGGTTACTTTCACGAAAAAAAATTCTTAATAGATGCAAACATTGTAGCTTGTTGAACTATAATCCAAAACTATAATGGAAATATAATTCACCCAGTCATAATGCGGCATGGGCCTATGTATATTTTGAACTTTCCGACTATTGATTGAAAGTGAAGTTGCTGGACTGCCAGACTATATATTAACTGAGTCAAATAAAAAGGTACTGAAAATTTTCAAATGCTGTACAAATACTTTGATGAAGCAGGCTGCTCAGACAACAGAAACATGTGTCACTTCATCCTTTCTTGAGCATTTTTTGAGCATGTGGTAGTTGCAGCCTAAATGTGCGGTTGTACAGGAACTATGCAAGCATGTTGCTCTTGGCAAGGTGCTACTCAAGTAGTGTGCTGTAATGACTAAGCATCATCAATATGTGTAGCACGACCTTCGATTGTCTCATTCCATTTTCCCTGCTTTCGCATACATAATCGTTTCCCTGTGTTAACAAACCCCAAACTTTATTGAAGAGATGACGAAGGAAAGAACACTTTACTTATCTTGAATTGGCTCATTGAAATTGGCATACTTTGTAGCTTAAAATACAGAGAAAGTAACAGCAGAAAGACGTGTCCAAACCCACTTGTCGGTACGAATGTGCTGTGCAAAGGCTAACTGTGCCTTGTTAGCAGCACTTTCTTTCTGTTCGTCGCAGCGACCACAAGTGTTCCACTCACGACGCCGAGTCCGGTGCAGAATGGTAGCGACCCTAGGGTGACCAAGGCTGGCCAGTCCAAAATCGACTACCTGCGCCAATGGAGTGTCTCCACTTACAAGTGCACCAGGCAGATGCTCTCGGAGAAGCTAGGGAAGGTGCGGCCAGTGTGTGTTACTTCCTTATACCTCTCTTACTGTGGTTGTATATCTTGCACGACTACCTTCTGCCTGTGAGTTTTCAAAGAGTTTTGGGATGCACCGCGAGATTGCTGGGATGTGCAACATTCAGTATAACCTAATCTACTCCCTCCTGTGAATTCAGGGTCCCGATTATGATACCATTAATACTGTTCCAGTCTGCAATTTTGGCACCTCTAATTCAGAAGAACTGTATTGTAGCTTTCGCCTACTGTAAAATTCCTTGCAAGAAAGATAATCCAACAAGGTTTGAAGGGGGGCCCTTCCTGACTCATGCAGCAAAATTCAAGATGGTGAACGAAGAGCCACTAAGAATAAAAAATGCACAGCCATAGTTTATGAAATGTTTTATTAATTAAGCATGCTTGTTGCTTGCACTGTTTTCAAAATCGTGAATAGCGTGGTTGGGGACGGGTGCTCTGTAATTGGCGTATATTGTTAATCTTGAAAAAAGGAGGGTGAGCACTTGTTCGGGTCAGGGCAAGTTCTGGGGATTTCATGGTAGATGTTGGAACTGTAGCGGCATAATTCATTGGAAAAGAATCGACAAATGCAACATGAAAAGAAGTACAGTGCTGAAAGCTCTGTATCTTGCCTTTCTGTGGCCTGTCAATCTTATTACTGATAGTAAAAATGTCATATGCTCCAGGCTATGCTTTAATGTCAACACAGAGCTCAGCAGTGATGTAACACATTTGGGCTACTTGTGTTTGATGTTAAAGGAACATTAAAGAGACGATTTTTCACATATCAGTAAATTTCTCTATCGCAATTCTGAAATTACCTTGCTTGCTTCAAGAAGACCCTTGGCAAGCAAGGAAACTTGCAAAAAGAAAATGTGGCTGGCAATACCACTTCGAATTTCAACACCAGACATTGTGATGTCACTGATTTTGACAGCGTCTACTAGGCCCTTCATATTTCATAATTAATAAAAATGTAAGGCATTGCCATTTGAAAAAGTCATAGACTTCACATACCAGATTAAAAAAAACTTAAATCGAGTCAATGTTTTCAAAGTATGAAAAATACTCCTTGAAGTATGGAGCCCGAAAATAAAACTTCAACCTATTGATAAACCTATGATGTTAAAATTTACAGCATTTGAGTCCCCAGAGTAGAATTTATTAATCTAACCTGACTCGTTATTTCTCTTTAGTGCCTTTTCAAAATGCGTTTTCTGTTGCTGTAATGGAGCACTTCTATGAAGCTTGCTGAAGCTAAAATGTGTTCATCTCATCCAACCTGCAGGGCACAAGGACGGTGGACACCGAGCTGGAAGCTCAGATTGAACAGTTGCGGGACACTCAGGCAAAGTACTTGCACGTGCTGCGCCTGGCACGTGCCCTCGCCTCGCATTTCCACCAGGTGCGTCATCACTAATGTAATTACATTTGCATTAGTTCACGTGACAACAGTGCATATAAGTTGGTTGTGTAAAGTAAGGCTTTAACTGTGCTGCGAAATCGGTTTTGATAGGACTGGCTTACAGAGGTGACTTGTCTTCGCTATTGAGTGCTGCTGTAGGTCTTTTGTTTAAAGCGATGCTTTTTGATGACATCCAATTTGTATATGTAGTCATTAGTAGGGGCTGATGCTTTAAGTGGTGGGTGGGCAGGACACTGAAGAAGTGAGGAAGAAGCACTCGGTGGAGAAAGACGGGATGGGATCCCTATTCTAATGCAGAGGTGCAACAGCTTCGCTGACTTTGTCAGTTTGGTACGATTCCTTATTTTTGTGCCAGACTGAGCCAAAACCGTGAAATTTGTTGAAATTGTGCCACGCTATACTAGGATGCCCAACCAGCCTCAAAATTTTCTCTGTTGCACTATTTTTATCAAAAAATGGAGGCCACTCTGGTTACCTGCAGTTTGGCAATCATTATATGATCCAATATAACGGGGAAGACTCTAAAGCTACTGCTAAAGAAAAGAATGTAACAGCACTTCTAAACGTTTCTTAAGTTTTCCGACCTTGTTCCATCGCGTTCAGAACGCTCTTTAAATATACTTTTGCTGCAGTACGCCGATGCTTTGTGGAAAAGTAGTTTGAAGTTTAGAAGGGGCTATTAGTATTCGTTGTCACTTGAACAGCTTTGATGTAGTGCAAAATCACACAGACATGTGGAGGTATATATGGACACCACACAGCACTGCTAGCAACATGTTTATTTTCAAGGCCAGGACAAGTTATTATCGCTTGACAGACAGTTCAACAAGTGCGATCATTCATTGGCACACCCGAAGGTTTCTCTACCTGGATTGAGTAATGACAAAGATAATACTGTATTCATTCCTGTAATGAACAAACTCGCATAATAAACGCACCCCCAGCTTCAGTCCTCAATATCGGGATTTCTTCCCCGTGTAATAAGCGCACCTACTACATTTGTCTGCTGCAGTCCCGCCAACCAACACTTGGCGCATCCTTGCTTATTGGATCTCTTTTGTTTTTTATTATTATCCTGACCCCCATCTAGAACTCTCATAACATTCGAAATTTTGCTATTTGCACACCTCTAAAAATGTATGTCGGGACTTTTTTCTGGCGTATCACTGACTGATCAATTAGTTCTGTTCACTGTTAGAGCTCCATCAACTTAATTTATGAAATCACGTGCCATAAAGTAATTAGTAGCAATTAGTTTGCGGTAGCAAGTCCAGAGGTGAATGGCAGGCTCCTCATTCATGTTGCATTGACTGGGAGGCAACAGTGAAGCATGAGAACTCCATAGTAACTTTTGAAAAAAGCATTTATTGCTTTAGTGTATTTTCATTGGAATGGGGAGTGCCAAAAGCGCTACAAACAAGAAAGGAGGAGCAGTGCAGTAGTATTGTGCTGTATGTGGTACATTATTACCATAACCTGCTAAACCCTCTATTGTGAGGCTGCAGTGGTGGAGTGGACGGGAAAGCTTATTAACTTACGCCGATTTCAACAGTGCATGGAACGATTTCTCACCTTTGTTTTTCATCCCAGGTGGTTCAGACTCAGGGCTGCCTGGCCGAAGCATTCCAGGAGCTTGCGCATCGCAGCCCACCTCTGCAGGAAGAATTCCGATACAACGCCGAGGCGCAGCGGTCGCTGAGCAAGAATGGCGAGACGCTGCTCGGGGCGCTCAACTTCTTTGTCTCCTCCCTGGCCACCCTCTGCCACAAGACCATCGACGACACGCTCTTGACAGTGCGGCAATACGAGAGCGCCCGCCTGGAGTACGACGCCTACCGCACGGACCTCGAGGAGCTCACCCAGGGAACGCAGGGTACAGCCATCTCCTCCAAGATGGACGAGGCCCAGCGCAACTTTGCTATCCACCGGGACAAGTACGAGAAGCTCAAGGCGGATGTCACGATCAAGATGAAGTTCCTCGAAGAGAACAAGGTGACTTACTTTTTTTTATATTAATTGTGTCCTTACCTTACTTGGATAAGGTAGAATTACAGGGAAGATGGCAGCCTACAGCAATGAGAAATCCTTGGTACTTGGGGGTGTCGCTGAAGGCAATGTTTTTTCACAAGTAGTCTTGTCTTCAGGCCATCAACGTGCAGTTGCATTGTTGAAGAAAATGAGACAGTTTACCTTGCTTAGTACTGAAGTAAAGACTGGTTGATTCACACATCACTAATTTTAATTTTTCAGCATTAATAGTAGTATGTATAGAAACACATTTCTTTTGTAGCTGCATCCATCTGCCTTACATAAAACCTGCACTTAAATTGGAAATTTATTCATCGCAGGCAAGTGATACAGTAGCAGCTTTGTTGGATGAACTTGTAGGAAACCGAGGCACAGCTACAGGATCGAAGGTTGTGCAATACGAGCATTAGAGAGATTCTACCTGCTCTAATTGGTATAGGAAGCGTAAGGAAAACAAGGGCAATGGAAAGTGAAAGAGCTGCACCGCTAGCTCTTTACGTATCCCTGCCCATTCCTTTCGTCCCCGGTTTTTCGGAGTGCGTAATGCCGGCACAGAATCTACCATGCATTGTGATCCTGAGGTGATGCTCTCTGTTTTTGCTTAAACTTTGCAGGTGAAGGTGATGCACAAGCAGTTGCTGTTGTTCCACAACGCGGTGTCATCTTACTTCTCGGGCAACCAGGCCTCGCTTGAGGCTACCCTCAAGCAGTTCAACATCAAGGTGAAGAACCCAAACTCCAACTCACCTTCTTGGCTGGAGCAGTGAGGCTCGCCACGACTTGGGCCTAGTCTCCGTCATCGACTTTCCTACTCCCCTACCCCTTCTCTCTCGCTCGGACGTTCGTATCCAGCGGTAATGCTGTCAAGGGGGGGGGGGGGGGTACTGACGAGGCGATGCACCATGCTTTGATGCCGGCCTTGATGGGATATTGTTCGCAGTTCTCTTTTTTTCCACCATCTCTCTCTGTTTCAAAGGCCAGCGTTGTGTTGTGTGTGTCCACAAGTCAGATGCGTAGCTTCTGAAGGTGCATGACCAAACAAGTCATGAAAGCAGGTGCAGTAGTGTATTGTGCAGCTATTGGAGCTGTTGCACAGCTGTTTCTGTTGTTGAAATTTTCAGAGTACAGGTGCACACAAACCATGTGGCATTTTTGTTAACAGCAAAGACTCTTTCTGGATCCTCTTCTCACGCTTTTTTTTTTCTCCACTGTGCGACAAGAGGGTTCTGTACTACTGCATTGATGCTTAAGCACTCATGTCGGGCATGATAATTGATGTAACATAACTGGAGACAATTTTATGCATCGAAATGCTTGGAATATTCATGATACATTTCAGCATGGCAAGTATACAGGATGGTTAAACTAAGGGATTAGCAGTGCAAACACAAGGCAAAGGAAAGAAAACTTAAGGGCAGGCGATGTGTACATATTTGCACTGTTCATCCCTTCTTTGAGATACATGCTAATTTAGCCCACCTTTTGCCGCTAGCTCAGGGCGGAATGGTGTTAGTCAGTACCGTATTCTGTGCAAGTCGCTAGGCGGGATCTGTGTAAGTATCCTGGCAACTCGTAAATCAACAGCATGGTCTCGCCCAAATGTGCCCAAGATACAGCTGTCATTTGTTTTTGTGTAACTTAGCATAAATAGGAGCCCTGCATATGAAAAAACTTGGTTAATTCAGTATCTTAAAAACCACTCGTTTTTTTTTTACTGTTCTTTGAACTGCAAGCTTTTCCTTTCTTTATTTTCGCAACATCAGTTTCTTTTCCACCATTTTCTGATAGTGATCAGTAGTGTTGTCACCACTTCTTGCGTGCTCTGTTTTCGTTTTGCAGCGATGGTGGCATCGTGTGTAGCCGTCTGGGTTGCACTGCGAAGCCGCGGTGTTTCTTCCCTGAGGTTGTGACCGAAACTGTTGCGTGATGTTCATGATCCCCATGTCGTGGTTTCCGCCATGCACTGTGGCAGCACATGTTCGTCAAGGTCAAATGAAAGAGGCCTGCTGCCACACTTCTCCTCGGAGCAGCTTTTCGGACTTCTTCTACTTGACTATAAAAGAAAACTTCAGGCAGTCAGTAAAGAATGCAGAACCATGTGGTTAAGCTATTCAGTTTTTCATCACATTGCACTGTTTTAGAACTAAGTTGGTGACATTGCGACGTCATTAAATTGCACATTTTTCTGTTATGTTCAGCCCTCACATTCAAACTTTCACAAGTTTGATGTGGAAAGTCCACACAGCTTCATATTTAACACTCCTAAGTTGAAAAATATTGCTTTCGAAATATTTACGAGAGTTTTAATGAGCATGATTAAGTTGCGTGCACCTGGTTCGATACTGTGATCAGCGAGTAGATAGCTAAAAAAAAAGTTACGAAGTATTCAGGTAGAGGCCATTGCGGTACTCTACACCACATGTCAGCTGGAGTTGGACGTCAAAAAGGCCATTTGGAGTGCATAATTGCCTTCATGTCTTGAAGTTGCGCAGTGTGATCGAGTGACGAAATAGCTGTGGTCTATACTTGCTTTGTCTTGCCAATTCTGCGTACTGCTGTGAAGATAAGAACTCGCCTTGGCCATTTAATAAGCTGGAAGGCCTGCTTAGTGTCCGCTGACAATCTTGCCATGTGCGAGTCAGCTGAATAGAACGATTGCAGAAAGATTAGCAGGGTGTAGTAGGCAACCCTGCCTAAGCCTAAAACATTGCAGGAGGTGCTTGTTCTTTATTGGCATCTCTAAGCCCAAGCCTCTCTTCCAGTCTGTGAGATGGAATTCAGAGAATTTCATTTTTGATGGCGGGCACAGCATTTCTCGTCAATACTTTGTCGTGTTTTCCTTTTACTTGAAGATGTGACTATCCTGGGCAAGTCAAACGATAATTAAAATTTTGTATATTGTAGAGAAATAATACCTAATATAATTTAGCGTTATGTTTCGGCATGTACCATACAGCCATCTCATCTTTAGCATTCCACTCTGCCAACATATCAGGTGAGGCAGCATCCACTGGACACTTTTTTCCAGTGTGAAATAAGATAATTGATGAATTAGTGAGGTTTAATTAAAAATCCTCACTTGTAACTGTGGCTAGCCCATATAACCACCAAGACATTACAGTACATTGTTGGCTTTCCTGTGCATGTATGTACCATAGGTATAGTTTATTTGTAAGCAGATATGCTGATGGGAATTTTACTTCTTCGTGGAAGGTCTGGTGCCTTTTCCTGGTGTGATCCTGTTTCACTTATCTTTAGCACTGTTATTCTTGGCTTTTATTGTTTCTGTATAATGAGCACAGTTTTTTTGTGTTCTTGCTTTGTTTTTACAGAATCATTAAGGAAAAGCATGGCCATCAACGTCTTTAACATCTCAAGAGATTTAGACAGGTTGTCCCAACTTTTTGTAGTTACACGGAAAGGCTGATGTGATTGCCTGGTGGAGCACAATTTTGTGCCTCTTAAAATGCTCTGTTTGCTTTCCCCTCATACTTTTTTTGGTCCTGTTGCCTGTATATGTTGCTTCTTATTGCATGCCATAAATTTTTTTGCAGCCATTTCTCTAGTCAAAAATTATGTGCAGTTGCCATATCTCCATATCTTGCCCAAGGCATAATGGATTTTGTTTTTTGCATGCATGTACATATGGAAAAATAGTAAAAGGTTGCTCTCTGCTGGTGCCTCTGTCGACATTATAGCGTACGGTGTGTTAGTAGAAAATTGAGTTCTTATGTGTTCAAGGAAGCATTTTTTTTTCTTTTCTGCACTTCGACTGACCATGAATGGTCACGCTCTAATCGTGCGGCAAGTCATCAAGTGCTATACCTTAAGCTAGACCCTGTGCGTGTGGTCTGGAAGGCAAAGCAGCTGGAGTCTTTTAGCTGAGGCCGCTATTTTTTATGCCGTTAACCTTGTGCTCTCTAGCTAAACACTGAACTAGGCTTGCCTTTCTACTCCAGTTGTCATACTGTTTTGTTGACTAAGATTTTCATTATTTAAAAAGATTGCATTATATAAGCTAGGACCTATTTTTAAGTGTCTCTTCATGTCGAGCAATTTTTTTCTTTTGCATCATGTGAGAAGAGAGATTGCGAGATATAGTAGCTGCTCTACATACTTTTGCCGTGTTTGAGTAAGACTTGCACTCAGTGGTGCTCGAGCGCAGCCTTACATTTCTTTTTATCTGAAAGAACACTGCCCTATCGCATTGGCATGTATCACTCATGCTCTAGTCTGCATTCAATAGACTTCTTTTCTTTGATAAAATCCCAGAAGTTTGCTTATTCTTTCAACAAGCTTTAGGCAGTAATATACCAACTTGGAGATTTCTTGTTCAGCAGCTACAAACATAATTTGTCCAAGACTTGCATAATTTTGAAGCAGCAGTATGATGTTATAGCAAACGTGTAATAATTGTTGGAGTCGGCACTGAACCGGACTAGGACCACAAGAACTACTAGAAAAGCGCTTCACATACTATAGTCCCTTTATCGCGGGGGTCCAGCCCGAATGACTAAAGCACTTCAACCGATAGGGGCTGAAGAAATAGTCATTCTTATGTACTCGGCGATGTTTTCCGATGGTGGGCCCATTGAATTTGTGGCTCATGATGAGGATACAGAGTGCATGTTCATTGGTACATGCTTGTGTGCATGCACATTTCAGTTGGACTTTTGCAGCCATCTAAACTTCTACCTGACTGAGTCTGCTGGCACCACAGGATTGTAGCAATTTTCAACAGAACCATAACAAGATTTTGAAATTGAAAGCGCATTATATTTTCCCACAATTGGAGCCATATTCCGAGACTATCATTTCTTGAGATATTGTTGAAATGTCGCTTTCAATGCGCTGATTGGCAGGTTGAGGAAAGGTGTGCAAGTGCTTGCTCCGACTTGTGTCATGCGGAGCGACACTATCGCTCAAAATGATCGCCTCATAACATGGCTCCTAGAAACAATTCTTTTTCAGGTATCAGCAAACCACAAAAAGTTTGTTAAAGCACTTTTGTCGCAATTACAAAACTCGATGCCATGCAGTTTGGCTAACACTCCGATGTCATGTGCCTGAACGCTCCCTGTGCACCTGCGTATGACTGTTGGAAAAAGATGTTACACATAGGATCTACAAAGCTTAAGACATTGCTAGTGTGCAGTTTCATCTGTGTGGCCTCGCGGTTGAGTGGTGCCTTTTATGTCTTGTTTCTACAAACTTTTAATGGCCCCCACAAGCTGTTAATAAGTACGCATAAAAATTATCTGTAGCTGGCAGAAAGCTCGAACATTCCTTGCAGTTTGAAGTACTTGTATTTAAAATTTCTAAGAGTATAATTTGCACCTGCTGCTGCCAGCTTCACTGGAACGGAAAAAAAATCATGTCTGCATACAAATCACACAAGTACCTGCACAATGCAGGCTGAAGCTCTATAAATCTGTGCAGCAGAATTGTTGACATGAATTAAAGATCCGAAAACAAGGTTTTACGTGTGACTGATATTTCTGTTGTATTCTTTTGAAGCATTGCACGCCTCCTGGCAGGTCGCGCTGTATGTGTGAAAACGTAGCGCAATATGCTTCTGGCTTTTTGAAGGTTTCGCGGCTGCTATGATGTGTTCCCATAGTGAGGACAACCCCAAAAGATTTACGAGCAAAATGTGCACATTGGCCTAAAGTATGAGAACGCTTGTACTTGCTCACCATTGCTTATCTATATCTGCTGAAGTTATTCACATGGATTTGGTCCCGTGGATTACATCGTCGACTCATTTCTTGCTGCACAAGCATTTGCTGCCATTATGAAGCTGCTGGAGTGATGCGCATTATTTTTGTAATAATGAACTTAAATAGCTTATCTAAATTATTGCTTGCTTGTGTTGAGCTGCTTGAAGTGAATAAAGAAAAAAAGAAACTGGAATCTGCATAAGGTGTGAATTTTTGATGGACTTAACGCTGCTCGGGGATGATGAGCTATTTGTTTTTCTCGTTTTAGTGTATATGAAACGCAAGACTGCCAATTCTGCTGCCTTGTCGTACGACACTACTCGTGTTGCGCAGCGATAGTTTCCCACGATGAAGCCTTGCGAGGCATTTAGTCCAAAAAAGTTGAGTAATGTAAAAATTAGATAAGTTGTGAACAGCTATGACTCATGGCACTAGGTTCCCTGTGAATTGGTTTAGTTAAAGAGCGATGTTCGCTGGTGCAAATACGTCGGAATGAAATCAAAATACGTTCAAATTTTTTTTTTTTTTTTTTTTACGAATTGAAGTAGGTTTTAGCTGCTAAGTAGAAATAAGTGCTCTTGGTGCGACGGGGTCGCAACGTAACAGCGATAAGCACGACAAGACGAGGACAGTAGAAGCGTGACAGAACTCTTCCAGCAATTCGAAAACAGACACAAGAAACAGTGGATTATAAAAATACTGATGAAATAAGCATTTATTGCGATGCGATCACACTACACGTGGACAGTGAATTCTCAATGTCAAGTGCAAGTACAATGGTTCAAGCTCGGATCAGTTCACTAAACGAGCTCCGAATCCATGGACGTTTTCCCTAGACGATCTACGATGAGATTGGTCGTGTCGATGAACCTGTTGACGCAGTTCTGGATACAGTTCTCCGTCTTCGAATCCATCCTGGCGCCGGGTTTTTCGACACACACATCCCAGCACTTTTCCGTGAGTTCGTGCACGAGGTACTGGTACCGTTGCTTCTGGGTCTCACCTTCGATAAAACTCTTCAGTTCTTCTTCGGAGTTCATGATCACGTGAATGACGCCGCAGAAATTCACGGCTGCTCGCACAATTCTTGGGAGGGAAATGCGAAATACACCACTCTTTTTCCAACAGACAATCTTTTTAGCGCCGCTAACTCCTCTCGAGAAAAGGCGGTTAATGTTGATGATGATGGCGCAATGCTCGGCGCTCCGCAAAAGTAACAAAACTAACAGGTAGCAGAATAATACATATAAACTGCGTTAATAATATTTTCGTTAATACTCATCAGTTTAGCAACTAAATACATCGCATATATTATTCTGTGCGAGACAGTGATGCCGATACTGCGGCTTGCTCGTCAGCTATGCGCTGGCGTTAGTTCTTGTTTGAAGCGTATTTTTGTTTGCGAAGGCGTTTCGTGCTCTTATTAAGGAGCCCGCACATACATGCGTAGGTTTCGTCGGTTTCGTTCGCCAAATGTTTCGCTCGTACGCTGTAACTGCAGCGATCGCCGGAAAAGAAACAGCGGTGCGGTAAGTTGCCGGGCTCGCACTCGCCGATTTGCGGGCGATCGTTCCGAGCATTGCAGTCAGCTGTTATCGCACGCGGTGATGTGATACGCGTTTCTGTCAGTAATTACACGGCGCGGAAGATACATTGCGATGTGTAGAGCACAGGCGTGCCATACATGGTGTAACCCCGATTGCCCCCGAGCCGCTTCCGCATTGATCGCGTTACAACGCGATTGATAGCGCGCCTCTTACAGGTTGCTTTGAGCCGGACCGGATGAATTTCGCTGCCAATGCGATTCAATGCCAAAGAAATTGCCGCCGTCGCATCACAGCCGTCGTACAAATTCGAAAAGGAGGGCGTGCTCTTCATCAAGGAGCGGCAGGAAGGGCTCTTCCGGCGAAACGATGGTAAACTTCCCTTCTTTTTTTTTGCTTGTATTCGTGAACACCTCTTGGCCTCCTTTCGCATAGCAGCCAGTTGAAAGGAGTGTTAAACTGTAACGTTGTCAGGGGATTTAGACGCGTTGGATGTAGCTGACCTTACGCAGGTCTAAACAACGAGCGGGCGCTCAATTTCGTCCTGTTTGACGGGTGTTACTATCGCGCGCACTAATTACATATATTGGTTTCGATTACTCAGTGTTCACGGAACGATGGTGCCGGCTAAGAGGCAACCTGTTTTTCTACTGCAAGACGAAGGACCCGGTAAGTGGGCTGCTAAATCGTGATTTCATGTAGATAATAAACTATTTTGCGTGTAGAGCTGAGCAATGCCCTTGAGCAGCAATTTTCATTTCGTTACAAGCTGTCCCGTCGCCGTGATTCCCTGTGTGTGACGAGCTGTATTAAGCTCTCACAGGTGCAGTCGTAGCTGTGACAAATTGTGGTTATGATATTGGCTGTTTGTACCATTACCACCATTAAACAAGAGGCAATTTCAGGAGGGACATGGCAGCAACGAATTAAGTTATGCTGAATGATAACAACGAAAACCTACACACCATCTATGACAATTTAAAGTAAATATCAGCAGTTAATGGTACACCTTTACGTTGTCATCATTTGTAACAAATAGGGACAGTGCTCTGATGTTTTTTTTTTTTTGGAAGCAGATCCCAGTGCATGCTTGGTTGCCTTATTGAAGCATCCTGAAACACCTGTCAGTATAAAATGCCTATTCCTATTTTCAAAAAGCTGAGGGTGACCGGTAAGGTTCGATTAAATGCGGTGGGTAGATCAGCTTAAAAGAACATTCACTTTCTTTTATTCTTTTATATTTTAAATATTAAACTCCTTTCTGATGAAGTGAAAATGCAGACGAGCTGGACTTCTTTTTCTTTTTCGTATACTGGGGTAGATCACCTGTTGTCAACCTCTCTTTCGTGCAGTCAAAGTGCTCCACCGATTTACATTAAGTTATGGAATTGACATTCCGTGGCAATTATTGCACCATAGGTATGCCATAGCGAGGGACTGCAGATTAATCTTGACCTCCTAAGGATGCTGTGCTAACACCTTAGCATGAATCCATGAGTCTTTTGTGCACGGATTCAAATGCTGGCACCACGGTTGGGAATCGATCCTGCACCCTCATGCATAGCAGTGGAACACTGCAGCTTCTACAGACAGAGCTCAGAGTATCAACATACTTCAAAAACAGGCTGTAATTTCACACCTTATAAAGGTGATGAGATTTCAGTTTCTGTGGAATAAGCTGAAGAGCTTAAGGCATTTGGTCACTCACCTGAATATAAACTTATACAGTTCATTGAAGTTATTTCTTCTAGGTGGTGCCTGCTTCAGCTAATGGTAGATAGTTAAGCTTACATTGGCGCATTTTAAATGCATTCAAACACTGCTATATACAGTCATCTGGGCTAGTTGCCACTGATTCATTTTGCTGCAGTGCGACTAGAATGACAGAAAAGCAAAAGGCACACAACCGTGTCTTCTCGTTCATGTGTCATATTTTGCATGAAAACCATACATTTCAACAACCCAATTCCTGTTTTAATGAGCAGCAGTCAGTGTAACACACAGTATTTACAATATCATTAATGGCTCAATTAGTTAATGCCTTTACTATCTTCAAAATTTGTGCTAATGCAATTCCTAATCCTGGGCAACATTTTCTTAATTGATGCTAACACTGTTCTGCCTTGTCAGTCAAAAACATTTCCACATTGAGTGAGCTCTACAGCTAGACACATGTTTTGCTGACTCAAAAGCACTGAGAGAAATAATGTTTTATATGCTCCAGTGTATCAAACACGTATCTAGTTAAATATTTGTTGTAAAAACTCTTACCAACAAAAAAAGCTTCAAGGATAGCTTGTCAACATAAATGCTCTGAAAATGGACTATTTTGGCGATGTGCAGTCATGTGCAGACTTCTGTTATTGACATTACCTATTATGAACAGTTTTTAGATAATGAGTTGTTCTGATGGCAAACTTAATTAGAAACTTGGCACTTTTTTCTGTATGCAACTATAATTTTTATTGTTTGAATAGTGAAGTATGTGTTTTGAAATAAACTTGCTGGTATATTGAGATACACGTAGTAGCTGAGTTTTGCCTACTATAATTAACATTGAAAAAGATGTAACTGCATAAAGAAATGAATGTTAAATACAGATTTAATTAACTGGCGGTACAGTCCAAACACTCTGTGCAGTGTGTGCAGTTCCTTTCAGGCAACTGACTGCTTCATTTCAACCGACAAAGCGTGCTATAAAATTCAGGTCATTTTTTTGACGGGAAAAACCTGGCTCAGTGTGTTGTTGTGGGGGAGGGAAAAGAAAGTGGCAGGCTTTTTATTTTTCAGTGTTCCGAACCAGTTGGAGTTATTGTTCTCGAGCGTCATTCTGTGAAGGATGGTCCCATTTCTGGAGGCCTCTATTGTTTTACCATTGGTGAGTTGTGTTTGCATGACATGTTAGTCTGCTTTGAAGAATGAAATCTGGGTTAGATCATTTTGAAGTTTTTGTATTGTGTCGTAGGCCTATCGATAGAAGCAATGTCTTAACTATTCTGGAGAGCCCTTACAATTTTCGCAAAATTTTATGACCGTGAGCTGTGACTTTTCTTTATTTACGTTATTTCTGAGGGGCAGAAAAGTCATTAAAAAGTATATCAGGTTGGTTTATAAATGGCAATTTGGCTTCTTTACCTTCATTTTTGTTGTAGTAATTAAACAGCACTTTCCTTTTTCTTTTTACTGGATTCATCCAATTATGTATATCATCTGATATCAGTGAGCTTACACCTGCTACTAATCAATTGGCACAGTACGCGCTGGGCAGATTGAATGTTAAGAAAATAATGCAAAGGTTGATCGAGCGTGCAGATTGGAAGCGGCAACTCTTCGATTCTATGCAGGCAAGAAACATTTTCACGGTTAGAATTGAACAGGCATGTCTAGTTCGGAAACAAATTGCTATTAAAGGGGCACTGACACAAAATTTCGGAGCAGTATAATAAGCGAGATAGATTTATGTGGAGACATGCACATCTACGAGATATCAAGGGCAAATATAGTCTAGAATATGTTTAAAACCAATTTTGAAGTGCACGCCGTGCGACTGAGCGATATGTGGAACCCCTCGCGACGCTGACATCAATGCAGGTGCAATGTAAACAAGTTACATCACAAGTTTGTGTTAGCTAGCTGCTGGCATGCGCCTTGCGGTTACGCTACCTGCAATTTTCTCCTCCGTGCCTGCGGCTTCACGTGTGCTAGCTGTCAGTGCAGTGCCCGCTCCCGTACGCTCTTGCGTGTTGCGCAAGTGTTGCATGATCACAGTGTTGCGTGATCATATGGCCAGTTGTGTTTACTTTGCCCCCGGAACTCCTCCTGCATAGCCCGATGCTCTTTGAAACTGAAGCTGATTTAATTAAATAACCGTCGCATACTTGTGCAAAGGAAGTTTTCTGCCGTGATAAGTGGGTCGTAAGCTACTTATTGCAACAACAAGAAAAAAACAAGGTGTAATGTTTGGGTGTCAGTGCTCCTTTAACCGTTATGCCATAGACGTGTGCCCGTTAAAGTGATATGTCACATATATAGGCTATTTCAGCTGCTTCGCATTGACCAATACATTAGAACACATTTATAATGTAAAGAGCCCAGTATTGTTGTTTGTATTTTTGTGCCCAGGTTACAATAATATTGTTTTTTGAGTTGCAAAGATGGCTAAACTGTTAAACTGTAGGTTACAGTGCAAAGCTGGCTTCCTTATGCAGCTCTTACGATTGCTTTAGGTAACTGTGGAAATTTAAATAATTCTTTAGTACCCATAATAATTGTGAAGCATTATTGGTTCTAGTGTAATTATGTTTCTTTTAGCATTACATCACTGTTACTGTCTTTCCGTTGAACATAATAAGGATATCCGAAAGTGGCATTAACTGCTGTTGACACTAAGGCAATCAAACCTTGAAGGTGAACACTTCGGCATGCAAAGCAGTAACTGAGCTGACCTGAAGCACGTGTTCAGCTCCACCTTTTTGTCTGCATGTTTTGCTCTCTTATACTTAACTATTATCATAGCACTAAGCCATAAAATTAGGTCATTGAGAAAGCCAAATATGGTTCCCAATTTCACCCTCATTTCTGAGGCTTCTTATAGGGTGTAGGCCTAGGCGTGCAAAGATGCGCTATGTGTGTGGTGAATTCGATGGGAAAATACTCCGCAGCCTTTGAAGGGGACGAGCTGGCCATACATATGGCAGCCCAAGGCTCATCAGAGCGCGAGGCATGGACGAGCGTGTTGCGGGACTCTAGTTACGAGCATGTGCGGGAGGAAGTGCAAATGCTCCGCTCCCGTCTCCTGTCACGTCAGCGAGAGTCCGACCCTGGCCTGTACAGCGGGCCATCTTGCAAGCGCTCTCAGGATGCGGATGCCTCCTCTTCGAGTGAGTCAGCAGCAAGTTAGCAGATTTGGTGAATGAAAAGATTCTCTTCAAAGTTGTTGATTTGCTCCGTTCAACAAAGTGAATAGTTCTAAACGTAAAGTCATCTGAACTCTTTTGTTTGCTCTTTTGTTTCTTAGCAAAAATATAGAATAGAGATGCTAGTACGAAATGATCGTTTTCCCTTATAATTATTCATTTACATTGATGCTGTTCATTTTGCAGGCAAAAAAGACCCACTTCAAAATGAACCATTCCTTGAGCTTGGGCTTGGTGAGTGAAAATTCACTTTTTTTTTTGTGCTTCCAGGAAAGAGAGAGAGAGAGGTTGTGTTAGGAAGGAATAAAAGAAAATGCATCATAATAGACTGTTCTGTTAATTCTGCTTTTATCGAAACTAGTTAATACTCCAGCACAGCTGAGTACAATGCAAAAAGAAATCAGCCAGGCATCAAGTGTTTAGGAGTGAACTGTTTTGGGGTGTTACCACGTGGCAGTATCTTTATTTTACATATGATGTCGACTACGAAGGCATTAACATATGTCAGGTGCTCTAGCAGTGGCTGTCACTCCATGATGAACATGAAAGGATCAAGAGAAAACGAAAATATTATGCTTGTCACCAAGCTGTCTTCGAAATGGTTGACACCAAAATTTGTGTGTATATTGTCAGTGAAATTACTGGTTATATTCAATTTATCTTTTATTTAGTAACATCATTGAGGGGTATATCAAAATTATGAAAGTCAAGTCAAACAGTTTACGGCATATGCAGTTACAGGAAATCCTGTGCTTAGGCCCATTTTCAGAAAAGCGGTCTGAATTCGTGTACCAAGTCATATTGGCATTCTGATTATAACACATTTGAGCACATGTGAACTGAAAAAGCATCAGAAGATGCCAATTCTCAGCTTGGATGCTCAGTTTTTAAATTTTTTAGCTACTAAAAGACATATTTTTTATGCACTCGTATACACAATGTCTTATTCCTCATTTGCACTGTTTATTGACTGCGACTTCTCAGTGGCGTTATTTTTTTTTATAGGTCAGATATTGTGTAGGTACAGGTTTACCACCACTGTATTACACTGAGTCTCCTTACACAGTTTATAGTTCAAGTGAATTTATCGAATAATGGGACGTTGAAAATCATTCTTTTCCATACCACACACAGCATGTGACAACTTGCGCTGCGATGCTGATGGCCAGGCCCCCAACCCACTTGTTGTCGTTCTTACTGGAAGGCCTCGGCATGGACTCTGGAGCAAGTTTGCTCAGACTGAAGTTGTTGAAGTAAGTTCTTAAAAAAAGTAGATCTTTCAGCTGCATTTTTGCATTTTCATCTTGCATACCGTGCAACACAGTTGTTTTGCTGTACAAATGCATACCATGATTTATTTAAGGAAATCAATGATAGTGAGTGTTTTTTTTTTAAAACTTGGGTGTTGTCACTGAGTGAACATCTTCACCTTTCACGTTTGGCCTAATTTCACCATGGCATAATACAATATTATAGCAATAGCGCAAATAACCTATGGTCTGTGAAATTGCAGAATTAATGCTGAAAATAGAAGGGCTGTTTAAGATTGCATCATTGGCTCAAGACAAATACATTTAGTAAAACAAGGTAGTTAGAGATGTTTATTTTAGAGTCAATTTAAATTGGCAGATGGTGACAATGACTGCGAAGCTGTATTAGCTCGAGTTCACTACAGTGATGAGATGGTTCAGAAGATACGATCGCCTTGTTGTACATATTAAGAAAGATCTCTCTTCACTTCAATGCTGGGTGAAAGAAGAGAAATTTTTTCGTGGGGCTGATCTTGTTGTTAGACACAACCTAACGAATCTAGAAGGTTTGGCCATGGAAAGCATAGGGGGTGCTAATTGCTGTCAAAAGTACTGTGTAGATAGAGCATTAGACACAAAAAGCTGTGGATTTGGATCTTATCAACGAAATGGGGTGATTTCATGTGCACTTCAATCCATTTCAGTTTATATCATAATTACTGCACAATAGTTGAAAACTCCTATTAATGACCCCTATGCTTTGCTTAGTCTAATTGTCAGTGGGATCAATTTTATTGTTTACTTCAGTGCTGTGTTGGGTGAATGATACTATTCAGAGTTTCTAGGTCGAGTAGCCACAGTTGATAAATGTGACCCGCAATAAACAGCCCATGAGGAGCCCTCTGTACTCGTTTATCTGCGCAGAAGAGCAGCAACCCGTGTTTCCTGACCACTGTGGGATTCCTAAAAAAGCAAGCATGTGCAACCACCGAGGTCAAGCTCTGTGTTTACGATGTCAGGGAACGAGTTACCTCTACGGTGAGTGACATGTTTTCTGCATTTTTTATCTACAAAGAACTGCATTCAAGACCAGTAGTCTAACGAAAATGCTTTTGTAGATTTTTGGGCTTTTTTGTTTTATTTGCTCTTTGAGCACGTGCCAAGATAACAAGATAGCTCTGAGAACTTTCTCGCTCTGTATTGCTTCTTTTGTGTAATAGCGAGTGTTTTTTTGTTATTGTTGATGAGAGCAAGCGAGAAATTCCAGTCAGTTTTATAGTCGATACCTACTAGTTTGTGAACATTGGCAACAAATTTTTTTCTAGAAACTGCAAACTTACGCTCAGCAAGACACCACAGTTGAGGATTCTCTGTTTAAAAAAGTTCCTTCTATTCGGCTTTATTTTTCCCCGGGGCAAAAAAATGTGATGCATACATCCTTATCAGTAAATGAAACCCCCCATTAAGTGGAACATATTTCCTTGATCCCTTCAGCTTTTTTAATGAGATTATACTGGGGTTAATTGGTAAACGTATGTCACATTGACTGGAATCGTCCCCTAAGTGTACCTTCGTAGTGTTTACAAATGAAGCTAGCAAATAAGGCTTCCCAAGCTTGTCACGCAGCCGTCAATAAAATTGTTTATTTGGAGCAGATAGGAAGTTAGTCAACTCTTTCTTCACATATGGGCAGCAGCCATGAAAATTAGTTCAATATTTATTGAATCAAGTGCCGCCCTTGTCAGAGATTATATGGTATTGGGACTTAATCTGGAACCTATTGTACGTCTCTCATTAAAGCATTTCCTGTGTGCCTGTTATTGCTGCTTTTTTAGAAAACTCTGCTAGGCGAAGCCACGTTTGCCCTTGGCACACTAGTCCAAATGCCTGGCTGCTTCCTCCGTCTTGCCCTCATGTAAGTCTATCTTGTTTAAAAAAACTTTGTTGTATTTTTCAATTACACATGTGACTGGCAATTGTTTGCCAGCTAAGCCTCTTTAAAACAAACTTCTGAAGCTGTAATCTTTGTGTTTGGTTTTATCATAAAATATTCATTGTTCTTTCATCAGGATGTTATCTGTCATGAATGGATTTTTCTTTTACCCATGTGCAGATCACCGTCCTATGAAAATGTGGGTTTCGTGACCGTTACCGCCAGGGAACTTGAACCTGAGCTTACCCTGGCGAACAAAAAGGATGCAAGCGATCTCTTTTGGCCTACGGTAAGATGACAGATTTCATTTGAGATAATGAGGTTTGTAAAAAGCACTGCCTTACTTACTGAAGGGGTAGTATTAGATCAGGAAACAGATCAGGACAGTTGAAGCTTGAGTGAGTTCATAAGAATCCATTTTGCAGGTAATAACAGTGCATACAAGATTAGAAAATTGGGTGGGACAATCAAAGGCAAAGCGGAGCTCTTTGACTGATTATCCTGTATTGTTTATTTCTTGTATGCACCGTTAACGCCTTCTGAGGGAGCCTTTCACTACAGGCACTTAGCCATGAACAGGTGTAAGTAAGCATGGTTAGCATACAAGATTAGGAAATTAGGTGGGACAATCAGAGGCAAAGGAGAGCTGTTTGACTGATTATCCTGTACTGTTTATTTCTTGCATGCACTGTTAACACCTTCTGAGGGAGCCTTTCACTACAGGCACTTAGCCATGAACAGGTGTAAGTAAGCATGGTTAGCATACAAGATTAGAAATTTAGGTGGGACAATCAGAGGCAAAGGAGAGCTTTTTGACTGATTATCCTGTACTGTTTATTAATCTTGTATGCACTGTTAACACCTTCTGAGAAAGCCTTTCACTAAAGGCACAAACTCAGGAACAGGTGTAGGTGAGCATGGCTGGCCTTCTGTAAGTCCTTTTGTAATTTAGTACTAACTATAGTACTAACTAGAAAGGCTATCTACTAGACCAAGTTCTTTAACTTAACTAAAGGAAGAGTTTTATTGTCTCTAAGCTACATACTAGTTTTAGCTATGAGGAATGGCATAGAGCAAAGGGGAGGCCTAAAGGGCAAAAAGTGAATGCATGAGACTATATTACCCCAAAGCTTGTGATGCAGGTGTTCTCGCATTACATTACCATTGTAATGTAGCTGTGTTACAAGCAGGAATTGTTATGGTTACCTTCAATTCAAAGGCAGAACACCATTGTCTCTAAACCGCTGTGATCGGTTGGCCTCACCTGCGTGCACATTGTTCACTTTTTTCAAACACCATAAATTACGGTGGACACTCAGTTTTTCACCGCTAGGAATAGAAAGTGCAGTGTGTACTGTGCTTTGTCAAGCACCTTAATTTTGCTACTCCTGTTGATTCGGCAAAGTTTGGCCAACAAAACGTATAAGCACTGACCTTAATTGTGACTTCTTACATTTGCAGGGAGATCGGCGTCGCACGTACTCGTTGCCGGCATGCATGCCACGTCGTGCCTGCACGCCTCTGCATGCCCAACTCAGGATTATCTTTGACGGCCTCAACTCGAAGACGTATCGTTTCCACACGGGCTTGGGGGCTGAACTGCGAGTGCACGAAATCATGGCTGAGAGCAAGCTGTCCTTTTCTTTCCCTCAGCTGCTCCTGTAAGTTTTGCCTGCCAGCAATTTAAGTAGTAGACTTGGCAGCCTTTCTTGTCTCTTACATTGGTCAAGTAGGCAATGTTGTCCTGTTCAAGCCACATATATTCTTGCATTTAAACACAGCCCAAAGGGACACTACAGAAAAGAACGATTTTTCTCGTATTCGTAAATTAATTTGATAGTTCCAAAATCCCCACGCTTGCCGTAAGAACGCACTTCGTAAGCGAGAAAAAGTGGCAAAAGAAAATGCCGGTGGCGACGCCACCTTGTAATCCCTGCACTAAGCAACATGGCATCGTGAATTTCACCGGTGTCCACAGTGCCCCACATAGTACCTAACAAGTAAAAAAAAAATATCCTCTGAGGAGCCCGTTCACTTATTGAACCACGGCTGCAAAAATATGAAAAATGCATATTGAAGTTCGTGTTGTCATGTGCAATGATTTGGGCACGAAATTTAAAAATCGAACTTTGAACTTGATTTTCTCTTATGTTTATAAACCTCTGGTGGTGAAACTAATGTTGCTAGAGTGCTACAATTTATCTATCTTAACTGATCCATTGTTTTAATTTAGTGACCCTTTAAATTTGATGTGCCTTTTTTGTCCAACTAGCTGAAACCCTCAATAGAGGCTTTTTATTGAATATCTTTTGTACATACAATAATGTAACAAAAATTCACAAGCTTGACTGACAAGTGATACTCAATCTATTTCACCATGAAGTCAAAACATTTCATCAGTCAATCTTCTTTGCTACCTTTTTGCATGACACCAGAAATCTGTGGATAAATGAAGAAAAGCAGCTGATGGACACTGTCACTCATCTGAGAGAGGTATGTCGGTGGAATGCTTCACAAAGTAATGGCTACATAGATTGTATTTCTTGAAATTTTTTGAAAGGTCAATAATTTTTATTATTAGGGATTTAGAGGCATTTAATGACCAGGGAACACATTTTTAAAAATATTTTTGCCATACATTTGTAGCTGAGCTGTTAAAGATGTTTTATCCACTAGCATCGTTGTTGTGTTGTCGATGAGGCGCAGTTGGGTCATACCACGGGGTGCGTCCACTAAACTGTTGTTATTGACACATCTTTATTCACATTCAGGCCTGTGGAGGGCTGCGGTGAATGTAGGTAAAGAGACGGAATTGAATTAAAGAAAAAAAAAAAAACTCCAGCCATTGGCACCTGCCTGTCTCCAATATACAAGAAAGACATTCATTAACGCTGTGGATTAGACACGCTGAAGATTTCCATTTGTGTCAACATATGAAAACCATGGTTCACAAAACCACTATGTGCACTAAGAAATAAGAAGCGACGTCTATGTAAAATAGCTAGGATCTCGGGTTCTCCAGTATATATAAGGAAAAACGTAAAGCTTCTGAAAAAAAGTATTTGCATGCTGTAGGCAGGGCTAAATCCAAATCTTTATCGCATGGCCTTTAATCATTAATCATCAATAATCCTGTGAAATTCTGGAAAACAATCTCGCCTTCAAAAAAGTCATGTCACATCTCGCTTTCCGACGATGACGATAATGCCGTTCCATGCAATGATTTTGCAACCCTTTTCAACGACTACTTTACACCTGTGTTTACAGAAGAAAGCTTTCTCAATGTGCCTTCTTCCCCAGAGGTTAACTACGAGTACATGAGCCCGATAAATGTTACATCTGAAGGGATGGCATCATTAATCAACAAATTAAAAATATCCACCTCATCTGGGGCAGACGACATTAACTAAAAAATTCTTAAAATAACAGTTATCCCGTCGAGTATATTTCTCGCTCAAAATTTTCAGCAGTCGTTGAGCACAGGTGAAATTTCATATGATGATAAAATTGGCAAAGTCATTCCCGTTCACAAATCGGGAAATAAAAACAAGGTTACTAACTATCGACCGATATCACTAGCTAGTATCCCCAGTAAATTACTTGAACATGTCATTGTCTTAAACATAACCAGTTATTTGGAATCTAATAATTTCTTTTTTCATTACCAACATGGGTTTAGAAAAGGTTATTCATGCAAGACGCAGCTTTAAGAATTTACTAATGACTTATTCAGACATGCTGATGATAATTCTCAAACCGACTGTATATTCATAGACTCTTCAAAAGAATTCGAGCGCGTCGCCCACTGTCGCCTCATAGAAAAGCTTTCATCACTAAATATTGATTCCCTAACTGTCTCCTGGCCTCAAAACTTCTTGTTATTCCGTAAGCAGTTCACGGTCATCGAAGGCACTTCATCTCTCATTATACTTACGTTTATTCTGGTGTTCCACAGAGGAGCGTCTTAGGCCCTCTATTATTTCTCATATTTGTTAACGACCTGCCATCCTAGATAACATCCAAAATCAGATTGTTTGCAGACGACTCCGTGCTATGTAAAAAAATTGATACGGTCGGTGACCGTAGTGCGCGTCAATGTGACCTCGATCATATTACACATTGGTGCGATCAATGGCTTATGAGCTCGAACACTAACAAATGCAAAACCATGACTTTTGGGTGAAAGCTATCGATTTCCACGTTTTCATATTCCCTTAAAAATGACGCTCTCTTAACTACATCTTGCTGCAAATATCTTGGTATTCATTTCACACCTAACCTATCGTGGTCTATGCACATAGACAAAATAACTGCAAAAGTATCGCAAACATTAGGCTACCTAAAGCATAACCTTATCAGTATACCTGTGACTACTCGCAAGCTCGTTTACCAAACTTTCATACGCCCTCAGCCCGAATACACATCAGCCATCTGATCTCCCCACCAGGACTACCTCATAAAATCCATTGAAGCTGTCCAGAATCACACAGCTCTCTTCATTGCTCCTGAATACAACAGACTATCTAGTGTAACAAAAATTAAGCATTCACTTGCACTTCTTCACCTTCAGACACGTAGGAATATTGCTTTAGTTTGCTTGCTACACTAGACAATTTACAGTAACCGTCAAACCACTTTGCCTCTTACAAAACCACATTGCTCTTTGAGCCTTCTCAACAATAGCATATGCTTTCAACGCTTGTCAGAGTGAACGCACTCGTATAACAACTGTGCACTTCCCCAGGGCATAAAAATGTGGAACGGGCTTACTGACGCCATCGTAAACATACGTGAGCCCACAACTTTTAGAGATAAGCTAACTCTATTCTTTTCCTCATAGATTTTCGGCATACAAGTGCTTTATCAAAGAAATTCACTGTCTTACTGCTATACTAGTAGTTGTCACTTTTTAATATTTCATATATTTATGCTGTATTTTTGTATAAGATATTTTTCCAATCTGTAGTTCTTTTTCACACATGTATGTATCTATTGCAATTGGCTTAGCGTGTTTTCCTATGCTTCATTCCATGTCTATCAATGCCTTTTTCAATCATCTGTTTTTTTTTGTTGTATTGTTGAGTTTGCCATATCTTGCATAATTTTCTAGTTCTTGTTTATTACTAGTCTTCCCCCCCCCCTCACACAATGTTCCTAACATAGGAACCCGTGCGGTATTTTTATAAATGTATAAAAGACTGCTTTTTCCTGCGGTACGCCCCCCCCCCCCCTGGACTTAACTGAAAATGTGCGCCAGCCATTCCCCTGGGCGCTCTGCCTGTGGCGGACACTCTTGCTGCTGTGTTCATTGTCGTAAAGCTCCTGGCTGTATGAGGTAGGTATAACACTAAGGGCTGTGCTGTTCATGTGCTATGAGGTTTAGAAAGAAAAAGTGTGATCTTTTTGTTCTTGTGGCTTTTAGTCAGCACTTCTCCACCCAGTTAACAAGAAGGAAAAGGCAATCTTCAAAGAACAATTTCAGAATGATTCCGCATTGCTCTTCAGGGTCTCTTAGTAGTATGGCGATACACTTGGGCTACCTCTGCTCTCATCTTGCAGCTGAGCCCCGACTGGCAAGCCAAGCAGCTTTTAGCCATAGAGCGTCACCTTCTGCGGATCAACACTTACTCAGAGGCCCTGGAAAACCTGGCCAAGCAGAGGGGTGCCCATTTCAAACCGTCCCGGTCCAAAGGGCTCGTCTCACTTGAGTTTGCCCCTGTCAACATGCACCTGCAGAGGCTTTGGGTCCACAACACAACTAGCCACAAGAGTGAGCCCAATATTTGCGGATTCATTTCTTAGGATGTTAAGTGTTAAGGAATTGAGCAGCTGTTGGAAATTTTTTTTGCCTAAAGCAATTGCCATATTCACCCGGGACATTGCTCACCACTAAAGAAATACTACAGATCACTATACATATAGAATGCCATAACTCACTAGTTTTGGTACTTGAGGAGCAGCTTGCAGTAGCCACTGGAGGTACTGTAAGTTAAAGATTGCTACCAATACAGAATACTTTGCAAAAACTTGTGTTCTCTAATACTTTTCACGGAGCTCTTAGAGTATGAGGATTCGTGGGTGAGAAATAAGACGTCACTTTGATTCATTGTGTGAAGATGAAACACACTTGTGTACTCAGATTTAAGTGCACAATAGAGAACAAAAGTTGATGAAATTCCTGATGTGGCAAACTTCAACTGGCACTGCGCATCATAGGACAATCAGAAATATCCGATCCAGCCAGATGAAAAAAAAAATTCCGCCATATCCACGAAGTGAATGATGATGAGTGGGCGAAGCTCTGGAGGTAAACCTGGTAAACCATGAATCCTCTGTACATTTTGCCCACTCGATTTTATTACATCGCTCCCCCTAGCGTACGTCGCCGCACTAAATCGAACGATTGCCTTCAACCAATGACACGCGCCATATGTGACATCATTCCTATTTTATAAGATCTCGCGTCTTTCATTAACTACAAGTACCGCTTTCTAGTTTATAACATCTTGCATCTTTTCATCATCAGCTACAAGTACCACCATCTAGTAAACACTACAAGAACTAAACGAGAGGTGGCTACATACAGGAGACGGTACCGCCATCTAGTGAACACTGCAAGAACTAAACTAGAGGTGGCTACATACAGGGGACGGTACCGCCATCTAGTGAACACTGCAAGAACTAAACTAGAGGTGGCTACATACAGGCTACAGGGGACGCACAGCCCACGCCCTAAGGAGCTTCGCCCCTTAAAAAAAACGTAGTGCTGTGTCCTCTCATCTGGCTAGCTCAGATGTTTTTTTTTCTTTTCCCATAATGCACTGTACCAGTTCAAGTTATGAGAAACCAACTTGCTCAATCTTCAACACTCGTATGGCACCCTTTATGATGCTGTTACTCATTGCACATAATGCAGGTTCAAGGCTTATACCCCACAATTTAATGAATATTTAAATTTGCAAATTAAATGTTGTGAGTATGTCTGGGATCTGCTCTTTACGTGATGTCTGAACAAAGCACAAAAGCGAGGAAGCAACATATACCAAGCTTTAAGCAGTGGTCGGTGTGTGTGTCTTTTCTGTACTATTTAAAGGTCTATCAACTGGCACAATTATTCATTCATTCATACTGTTTATACAGTATTGTGAATTTTGAGAAAGGTAAAGAAGACAACCACCATTTTGTAGCACGAAGTCAATCTGTCCATGGGCTTCGGTTCAGGTGGTCGAAATTTCCGGAGCCCTTCACTACGGCGTCTCTCATAATCATATGGTGGTTTTGTGACGTTAAGCACCACATATCAATTAAATCATGGGCTTCGAGTTGTCAATGAATTCGTCCTATCACTGTCAATTGCTAGCTCTCTGGTTAGCTCAATTCGTATAGCGACCACCCTGAAAGGTGTTGGTCCCGGGTTCCAACCCCAGGTCAGGACAAATTTTTTGGCAAGTCAGGAGCTTCTTTCTGAGAAATCCGTACGGAATCCCTTATGGCTTCGTGTTACAAACGGGTGGCTGGCTTCTTTTGCTTTCTTAACTGTTCCACCACCTTGCGGGTTTCCGCAGAATTTTTTTGCAAGATTGTGAATTTTCTGAAAAATTGCACCTCCAGGATAAAGGGGTGAATGGTAACTTGGGACATTGTGATAAATTGGTATTAGTGTACAAACTCTTCCTAGTCTAAGCATGTTGAATTTTCGGGTTGAAAGATGTTGCAGCTATCTTTTTTTTTAAGCAACTCTTCTGTTATTTGTCTTTCACAGAATGCGTTTACGATGTGGTCACAGTGGGGGCATTTACTGCTTATGCCCAAAAGTTCCTGCATGGTGGTCTGTACAAACTATTAAATCAGCTGAAGAATGCCTACCCCTTGTTACAGTGAGTCGCACTCTTTTTTATTTTTAGCAACAATAGGAAGAGCCCTTGATGCATTTAAGTCCATATCATTGTTCCTGCAGTATTTCTACGTTGCTGTTAGATGGGTGGAAAGATGGTCCCTAATTAGTCACTAATATATAGCTTTTTTTTAAACCTAATTATGGGCACACATTAGGTTTCTTTGTGAAGTGCATGGTGTTGTCGGGAGATAGTACAGCCTTCCAATATTGAGAAATGCCAATATCAATTTTTCAGTTTATTTATTTATTTATTTATTTAATATACCTCAAAGGCCACCCAACAGGGGGCTTTACATGAGGGTGTGGGCAAACAATATAGGGTTAATAAAACAATGATTCTATGGCATTTTTAAATCTATCCGTGTTGCTATGATGGATGACACTTGGGGGAAGATCGTTCCAGTCCCTGGCTGCTTGAGCGAAGAAGGAGTGATGGTGGGCTGTGGTACATGCAGGAGGTGGGTACACGGCCTTGTGGTGGCTTGTGCGGGCTGAAGTACGATGAGCTGATTGAATGGGACAGTTGTAATGAAACGTATGATACATTTTGTGATACAAGGATAGTCTGGAAACCTTACGGCGTAGGTCAAGGTTAGGTAGATCTGCTATTCTTTTAAGGGTGGTAACACTGGTATGATACGAGTAATCTGAGTAGATGAATCTAACTGCTCGGTTTTGAATTAACAAGACAACAAAAGTTGTACAATTGTTGTGTTTTGTAAACTTGTTACTTAAGAATTTTGTACACTGATTTGTTGATTTACCTCTTCTTCATTTACTTTCATTGGGCGCGTTTACTTTTGCTTAATGGCTTTATTTAGACTTGATTTTCAAGTGACAGTCTACGTAATGTGATGCTGCGGTTAAAAGGAGTTGCTGAGGAACGGGTGTTCTGCATGCAGGGTCATAGGCAGAAATTTGTTTTAAAGGGAGGCACCTCCTTGATCTCAAGTGGAGGCTGGGCAAGTGGGCTTGGTCCAGTTTCATTCTGTGCTCCATACGCCATTGCAAAAAAAAAAAAAAAAAAAAAAAAAAAAAAAAAAAAAGGTGAGGGGGGAAGAAGAAGGGGGGGAACACAGGCCTGGTTGCCATGCCCTGACTACACAACTGTCTACATATAATGCACCAAAGTTGCCCGTTTAATGTACTATCTGTGGCATAATGTTACCAGGTGAGCTTTAATGCATTGAGATTGTGTAAATGGAGGGCTGACACAAAATATAGCGGCCGAGACGGCCTATGAGATGATTCCTGTCAACATGCATGTATCGAGGAATTTATATGAATTTTTTTCGTTCACTTGCACGATTCAATGTTGTATGCTGTATCTTGCAACAGTAACGTAACGTGAGGGGTCTTGAAAGTGACCTCCGACTTCTGAGATTTCACCACTGTTGCCGAGCTCCGAGCTGGTGCAGCTAGTATGATGTAATATCATGAATTCACTCTTAATTTGTGTGGGAAACTAACATTATCAACTTCTATGAATACAGTGCTTGCAGCCCTTGCAGTGGTTTTGTCTTTTTTGTTTGAAAAGTAAGCCTTCTGAAATTGCACAACATGCCGTGCCTGTCATTTCATTCCAGGCGGGAGGGCCAACCGTCCGTCCTGGGTCCTGACCGGCTATCAACAGCGGCTCAGGCTGTGCTCAGCATTGAACATATCAGGGAAGACATCGAAGCCGATGTCCAGCAGCTGATGCAATTAGCCGACCTCAAAGACATCGTGGGCATGGAGGCTGCAGCCATCAAGATTAGTGACAAGGTTTGTTGTGCATGGCGTGTGCAGCAATTTTCTTGAAAGGTGGATAAATATTTGCCTTAAATCAGGACAAATTTTTCATCTATATATCTAGAGCCTGTCTTTCCAAAAAATCCAAGTAGACTTCCTTTGTATTGTCATGTGGTTGTGACTGTGAAGAAGGCTGTGGTAAGACTGGTGAATATCGAAATCTTTATTGCATGAACTTGTGCCCAGAAGTTGAAAAATTGGCAAAGCTTGCAAGCCACATGAAGCTTGAAAGAGAAAAACTAGACAATTCTGAAAACTAAGCTGGTTGCTTCCAAGTTGTTACCAAGCTTTAACTAGGTGATTCTATGTTTTTTCTACATCGACTCTGGAGGCTTGAGTTAGACAAACAGTCGCTTAAATGACGCGAATGTCCCAAACTCATGCTGAAATCAAGCATTCGCACGTCTCGTAAATCTATGGGCATGTCGTTGTTGGCCGAGGCCCTCCATCTTTTTCGGGTCTTCTTGTAGTTGCCATTTCCTCACCAGTTACCTAGCACTCTCATTGCCCACACTCGAGGTCTTCAGCTTGGTGCTGTCGATTTGCAGCCATTTCTTGTTGGGCTTGCTGTTGCCTTCGTTTTTGTGGATAAGTGGTGCCAATATTTTTGGCACATACCCGTTTTTGATGATGATAGTTTTAGTTCAATCGGACAAGGAACAATTTGTTAAACAGCTCAAAGCACAAGCAAGGCATGTTTTTCACTGATTGCAAACCGGTCATCTGTGGAACGCGCCAATTTTTATACATTAGTGATGAAACTTTTTAATGTTACTGCCAGGGCTTGTGTTAGCTTTCAAATAAACTTTACCACTCATGTCTTTCAACGAATTTTAACATCTTAATAGAACAATTTGTAACCAGATTGAAGCCTTTGTGTGGCTTGCACCGAGCGTTGCTTGTATTTTTTGTGGCCAAAGCCCAGTCACACTTCTCAAGCATGCATGGCAGTATAAAACTTTATGCCACAGGTAGGTGGTTGTGAAATTTGTTTCCATGAACTTCTTTTTTCTAGAAGTACTAAGGTTTTTAAAAGGATGACATCACAAGTGTGTAGTTTCAGAAAAAGCTTAATTAATACTTTTTTCATGATTCGGCCTATGATGTTTATGAAAGCACGGCTTCTCAGTTGGGCATGAAAACGCTGGCTGCATCACTGCATGTTGTTTGTTGACCAGTCAAGAGTAGTGGTGCTGTAACCTGCATCTCTGCTGTCTTTCCACACCAGGCAAAGCAGTTGACAACACTGTGCAACCCAACATTGGTTGACGAAGCACTGACTATTTGGGAAGGGGCTCGTCTCGTCCAGCCAAACAATGACATTTCTGGTGCCGGCAAGACGTCTCCAAAGCGTTCCCTCCGGGCTCCACCAATGGCACGGCTCAAGTCGGCTTCCTTGCCGCGAGAGTTTCCTGCACCACCATGTGCATCATCTGGTAAAGAAAACTAAATTATTGGCTTGCCTTTTCTCTTTCAATTAGGCTTGTGTGAATACTATAATGCTTAGAATATTCGAAGGAATAATGCAGTATTTGAATTTGCTTCGAATTGGATTTAAATTATTGAAAATTTCGAGTTATTCAAAACAAACGAATAGGTGCACATTAATCTGCATGTGACACTTTGTAAAAGTGGTTTCACTGCAGTAGAGCGTTGCTAAAACGCAAAAGCACTATTTTAGGAAAAATCTGCCTTGTCGTGAAGCCTCACTTCAAGGTTAAACCAGGATATTATCTTCACATTCCTTCACAAATTTTTTTAGTTTAAAAGCTTGTTACGTAGACTTGTATACTATAAATGTAGTACATCTTAAAACCTCGCATTTTTTACAGGTTATCACTTGCATTCTACTGAAAGTCAAATCCTGCTACTATTCGAAGTTGTTTCCGCTTTCTGCAATGTAAAAAAAAAGGAGCATTTGCACAGGCCTTGATTCAGTCTTTTTTACAGTAATGTGTAGGGTAGTTACGTAATGACAAATATGCCCATTTTTCTTTATAATATGCAATATGTATTCTAATCGAATGCACATCGAAGTTGTTTGATCAAAATTGCTATTCTCTTTGCATTTGCTTCAAACCTAAAATTCACTTTTGGCACAAGCCTACTTTGAATATCTCCACTGCATTTAAGATTTTATTGCATTATTCATCTTGCGAGACAAAATGAAATTTGCGTTAAGTCGCCTATGTGATCATGCAACATTTCAATTTCTTATATAGATTTAATGTGATATACATTGCCAAATTATTTAACCCTAAGGCATAACTCTCTCATATTTCTTAGCGGAGCATTGGAAGATGGATGACAACAGTCCATGTGGATGGAGTAGCACTCTGGTGGACTATACTCAGAGGGGGGAGGGGAAGTGGAGTATGAGCATGCCCTTCCCCCTATCTGTTAACATATGCTTTTGATCAGAGTTATGTAATCGCTTTAAATATTCCCATTCTGTTGCGGTCAATCAGTGGCTATGCTGTTTTGGCTACTGACTCAAAGGTCGCGGGTTTTAACCCGGCTGCAAGGGTCGCATTTTGGTGTAGGCGAAATGAGAGAGGTCCATGCACGGTGCGTTGTCAGTGCATGTTAAAGAACACCAGTGTGTGGCCTGATAAGATTGAACACAAGGTCCTGGTCACCATGCCCGATAGTGATGATACTTATGGTAGGCCTTGGCATGAGAGCCAGAACAATAATTTTGAAGTTAGATTAACCAAAAAAAATTTGTTTGCCTGGAAAAAAAATAATATATAAATTCTGTCGGCAAAAAACGCTCTTCCGTATATTTCACGATTTCTGATTTTCGAGTGCACCTAAGGTTAAAAACAGGGCACTTATTGGTTGCAGCATTTATTCCCCTTAAAGGGCCACTCACCAGGCCCCATACCAAATGTTAGTTAGACCGTGGAAGTTGTTGGGTGTCGGATGAGCAACATTTCGCCACAAAAATTGTTCGGATCGGTTCATTACGAGCTGAGAAAACGGTTTTTTAAAGCGGCGCGAAACGAGGATGAGAGGAGGCGAGCTCGAAACTCTTGCCGCTCCTTCGCGTAGCCTTCGAAAGCCAAATCTCTTCCCTACCCTCTCCTGCATCTGACCAAGAGGTCATGTGCGCTGTTATGCCAGCGAGTCCTCGTCAAACGTCCGTGCCTCTGAAACAGGCAATCTGGGTCAAGGCCAGCCCGCAGCCCGCCGGGCGCGAACAACTCCACGGCGTGAACACGCGCGGCGCATCTGTGGCCCACGTGCATTGAGTCAGTTGCGCACGTGACAGCGAGCCGGCGTCCTCATGTCTGGTGGCCTGACGCATCGCGCGGCGAACCCCATTGGAGGAGCCTGCTCGGAAGACCAGCGGCGCTTCTGATTGGACATTTTAGTTGGGCCCGGTGTAAATAAAAGAAGCCCTGCGGCGCGTCGCGATCGGAGATCCTAGGAGAGGAGTCCCCGTGTCGGAGTGCCGACATGTGTGTGAGTCAGCGGTTTTAGGCGAAAGGCTGACCTATGTGTTAGAGAGAGGAGCTCGGCTCTTCGAGTCTCTGCCGGCCCCAGTGCCGAAATTGTAACGCCTCTGTATATATGCTGTACATAAACCTTGTTTAACTCACCGTCGTCTCGTCCGCTCGTCTTATCAGCTCTGCGCAGAAGCAGTCGCGAGCTGATAAACATACGCTACCAAACGGCTGGTGACCTTCCCGGCGGAGTTGAAAGCAGTGGCGCCTCCGGGGCCGTGTTGGCGTCGCCGTCTTTCGCAACAGTGGTGGCTTCGGCGGGATCGGTCCGCCGTTTCTCAACAGTGGTGGCAGCGGTGGGATCGGTCCGTCGTTCTCAACAGTGGAGGTCAGCGGCGGGATAGGCCCGGCGCTACTCAACAGTGGTTGGCAGCTGCGGGATCGGCCGGCGTCAGCGACATTGATGCGGTGAGTGCCTGACGTTTTCCCCTCAGTTCACCAGACTACTCTAGCTCAGGTTGTAGTAGTTTAGAGAAGGGCTGTGTGAAGCATTCGAGTGAGCTTTGATCGTTTCAAGCCAAGTTGAAGTGCTTTGAAACCAAAGTTAATGCGGAGGTGGTAAACACGGCAGTGTTAAAATTGCTTGCGCGTCTTGCTAGTAGGCTTATAGTGGGTACGGCAAGTAGATTCTTAACAGGGGCAAACAGCAAGAGGCTAGTGTGAACGATGGAGAACCTTAAAGTGAAGGAACTCATCGAAATTTGTGAGGAACTCGGCATTACTTTGGGCCGTGCGAAACGAAAGCAAGCGATCCTTGAGATCATGAAGGATGAGGGAGTGTCGGCTGAGGAAGTCGATGAGGCCTGGGTGGATATTAAAGCACGCCGTGAGGAGGCTGAAAGGCGAGAAGTAGAAGCTCGCGAACGTGAGGAGGCTGAAAGGCGAGAAGCTCGTGAAGAGGCTGAAAGGCGCGAAGCTCGCGAACGTGAAGAAAGGCGCGAAGCTCGCGAACGTGAAGAAAGGCGAGAAGCTCGCGAACGTGAAGAGGCTGAAAGGCGAGAAGCTCGCGAACGTGAAGAAGCTGAAAGGCGCGAACGTCGCGAGCGCGAGGAGGCCGAGAGACAGGAGCGCCTCGAGATGAAACGAATAGAATTGGCAATCCTACAGTGTTCGCAGGCGCCTAGCGCAGCTTCTCCGACGATGCAGGTCAGCGGTATTAGAATTCGGGATCAACTGCCACCGTTCGTAGTAGGCGAGGACATGGCGAAGTATCTCGTCAAGTTTGAACACGTCTGTGAGCGAAATGCTTTGGAGCAGTCTCTTTGGGCGCGGAACCTGCTAGCTCTTCTTCCCGGCGAAGTGTCCGACGCGATAACTTGCTTGTCGAGGGAAGCGTTTGAGAGCTATGACGAGGTTAAGGAAGTGCTCTTGAGACGTTATAAGTTGTCACCCGAGGCTTTCAGACAAAGGTTCCGGTATGCTGAAAAGGGGAATGAGTCACACGTTGACTTCGCGTTTCGTCTTAAAGCCGATTTGATCGAATGGCTCAAGGGCGAAGGTGTTTATGACGACCGCGATAAAGTGGTGGAATGCGTTGCATTGGAGCAATTCTACCGCTGCATCGAGGAGGATGTTAAACTTTGGCTGCAGGACAAACTTGGTGAAGTACAGCTAAACAAGGCAGCAGAGTTAGCTGAGGAGTATTATACTCGCCGAAAGTTGCATAGCAGGGCAGTGCGCGTTGAAAAGGATGAAAGAAAGGAGGGCTTTTCAAAGAAACCTGATCAACGGAAACCCGCTCCGCACCGTAATTTCAAAAAGGACCCATCTCTTACTAAGGACAGTGTAGGGGAAGGGCAAGCAGAAGCGGAGAAATCGAGTGAGGTTTCTACCACACAGGCATTTGAATCGGAAAACAAACGGAAGCCGCTAATCTGCTACAACTGTAAAAAGGAAGGGCACATCGCGAGAAACTGTCAGGAAAAGTTTGCCTTCGCAACGATCCGAGAATCAGAGAAAAACATTCGGTTGTTGGAGCCGTATCTCCAAGAAATTAGGGTGAATAAGAAAACGTGCCGAGCACTTAGAGACTCAGCGGCAACCATGGACGTTGTCCATCCTTCATTGGTGTCTCCGGATGACTTCACAGGAGAATGCGCGTGGATCAGGCAGGTCGCCGAGGAGCAGAGTGTTCGCTTACCAATCGCCACCGTTGTCATTGAAGGCCCGTTCGGTAAGCTTTGCACCGAAGCAGCTGTGTCTGCCGCGCTGAACGATCGTTTTCCTTATCTTTTCTCCAACAACTCGGAGCAGCTTCTCAAAGAGCAGGGCAAATCGTTCTTCCCCAACTTAGCGTGCATGGCTCTCACGCGATCGCAAGCGCGGAAGCTATCGCGGCAGCTTGATCTGGTTCCATGCGGTGAACTCTCAAGTGACCTTGTCGGCGGGTCGACGGAACCCCAGAAAGGAAAGTTTCCGCATGAGTCATGGGAGCAGTCACGCGAGCGGCCCGTCGTCGACACGACCGGCACGGTTTACGGAGAAAGGGGAGACGACGTGGCGCCATTGAGTCAGAGCGAGAGGGTTGCAACGCTCTCGCCTGTAGCGGAAAGTTGGAGCGAGCTGCCGGGAGTTGATCGAGAGACGCTCATTCGAGGGCAGAGTGAGGATCTCTCGATTGAAGCGCTAGTGGAAAGCCAAATTGAAGCGCTCGTGGAAAGCCAGAAAAACGCGGCAAAAGTGCTGTCGAAGGAGCACTACGAGAAATCGGGGAAGAAGCGCGCTTTTGAAGTTGATAATCATGTAATGCGGCTGCAGCCACCCAAAAGGAACAAGCTTGAGGTTGATTGGGAAGGGCCCGCCAAAGTATTATCGAAGCCTTGCGATACAAATTATGAGGTGCAAGTAGGAGGGCGGCAGAACGAAATTTACAACTTGATGAAACCCAATGTTCAACATCAAGCGGTCGTAAATCAGCGGTTGAAGGCTTCGGAGGAAGAGGAAGCAGAAAATTTGAGTTCTAGTGAAGTAATCGAAGGGGGATCGAAAGTAATCCGGGAGCAGATAAACCTAGAGCCTAGCTTAAGTGAAGGAGGACCTGAGAAAGAGGACCTGAGAAAGATTGGTTCCGAGTTTGAAGACGTGTTTTCGGACCGCCCCGGAAACGTGAGGGTGATCGAACACGATATCGAGCTAAGCGGTGAGGAGTCAATCAGTAGCAAGCCGTATCGTTGTTCCCTTGTGCAACGTCGCAAGTGTGAGCCGCTCTTGGTGCCGCATAGGTATCGTCGCCTAAAAGTGGCCGGTTACTGAGGTGGAGCATGTTGCTCCACAGCGCAACTTTGACGTTCGCTAAAGAAAAAAAAAAAAGGGAAAGCTAAACGCTAATGCAGGTGCATTGAGCAGTGCGTTCTAGCTAGTACCCTCTCAACCTTTCGGTTTCTGGCTGGCGATTCGGGGCAAAATTTTGACCTCATCACGACCTGGGCTGAGCGCTCCCGTTCAGAGTGCTCTCAAAGGGCCAACTTTATGTGGTATTCTAATTCGTTGCGTTGTTGTAATTGTGAAAAATTCAAGTTCTTACTTTAGGAGTCTTTTGTCCCACATGTGCCTCTTGATGTAGAGGGAACGAAATTCCGATAGACACGTAGATAGGTATATGTTGTTCTATACTTTGTCTGGTGTTCTGTCGGGTGACCGAGGGCACTTGCTTGTGTCGTGTGTTGTCTGTTGTCGAACCGTTCTTAGCAAGTTGCAGAACCATCGACAAGTGCTGAAACCGAAAATGGTCAGAAGAGACGAGCGAAGTTGGCCAGCAAGTTGTGGCGACAAGCCAGTGGAGCGGGGATCCGTCGTCAATGATGAGATGTGTTCCCGGAACAGTCTGGAGCTGTATTCTCCCCATGGCCCTGGAGGCGAACCTGGAGGGACCTGGCGAACGAGCGCACCTGACATCCGAGCCCCGTGGAAGCAGCTCGTCTTTCCGGTGCATTGTCTGGCGGCGGGGGTGCTGTTATGCCAGCGAGTCCTCGTCAAACGTCCGTGCCTCTGAAACAGGCAATCTGGGTCAAGGCCAGCCCGCAGCCCGCCGGGCGCGAACAACTCCACGGCGTGAACACGCGCGGCGCATCTGTGGCCCACGTGCATTGAGTCAGTTGCGCACGTGACAGCGAGCCGGCGTCCTCATGTCTGGTGGCCTGACGCATCGCGCGGCGAACCCCATTGGAGGAGCCTGCTCGGAAGACCAGCGGCGCTTCTGATTGGACATTTTAGTTGGGCCCGGTGTAAATAAAAGAAGCCCTGCGGCGCGTCGCGATCGGAGATCCTAGGAGAGGAGTCCCCGTGTCGGAGTGCCGACATGTGTGTGAGTCAGCGGTTTTAGGCGAAAGGCTGACCTATGTGTTAGAGAGAGGAGCTCGGCTCTTCGAGTCTCTGCCGGCCCCAGTGCCGAAATTGTAACGCCTCTGTATATATGCTGTACATAAACCTTGTTTAACTCACCGTCGTCTCGTCCGCTCGTCTTATCAGCTCTGCGCAGAAGCAGTCGCGAGCTGATAAACATACGCTACCAAACGGCTGGTGACCTTCCCGGCGGAGTTGAAAGCAGTGGCGCCTCCGGGGCCGTGTTGGCGTCGCCGTCTTTCGCAACAGTGGTGGCTTCGGCGGGATCGGTCCGCCGTTTCTCAACAGTGGTGGCAGCGGTGGGATCGGTCCGTCGTTCTCAACAGTGGAGGTCAGCGGCGGGATAGGCCCGGCGCTACTCAACAGCGCATGACGTGCCCGAACAAGCCCAGCCCCCGTGCATGCGAGCGACGTTTTTTTTTTTTGTTGTTGACCAGCGTTGTTTTGAGGTCTACTGCCTGTTTCTGCAGGATGGTTTGGAAACGCTGGCTGAGACGCGGTAGAATAGATGAGCACAAGGAGTGCACGAACGTGTAGGAGCATTCTACGGCTGTCTACGGCTGCACATTAGCCTCGAATTTTGTTGCAATTCACGGGAAAACAAGAAAAAAAAAGAACACTCACATTCTCTTATTGCGTCTCATTATTTATCTAGAGATTTATTAATCTCTTCAAGCATCAAATACATAAACTGCGCATGTCGTTTTAAAGAATTTTCGTCATGTCACGTGCCACTGTTGGCAACATCAAAGCAGAGTTGTCTATGTAGAGGACCAACGTCGCCGCATTGCCGTGCACGTAGGGCCATTCATACGCGCGCATCATGCCCTTATTTTCAGGGTGCGCGCCCGCAAAAAGAAGGGAGAGCAGTGTTTATCTTGAAATTTGACCTATTTCCGCGGCGCGTAGCGTTGCAAATTATGGCAGACGTGATCGTGAACGCATCTAGGCATTGCGCTTGTCAGCTCAAAATTGTCAAACCTGGTGAGTGGCCTTTTAAGAAACAAGTAACATAGAATCATAACAATCTATTATTTTCCTTACTTGCTGAAAAAAAATCACAAACATGTGAAACTACCCAAAAGACCTGTATTTTAGGAATTTATTGGTACAAACAACCTAAATTTAAAATAATGAAACTACATAATAATTACTATGATACTCATGCTTTTCTCGCAAATAATTTTTGCAGTTCCATCAAACTTCATTTTACTTTGTTATTGCAATGAAATGTTAGTGGCCTATTAAAAGCACTCAAGTCTGAACTTCGAAACTATTGTTCTGGCGCTGATGCCAAGGCCTATAGTAGATTTCATCGAAATACAGAATTGTGACCGGGAACTCGCGTTCGATCTCATTTGGACAAATCCACCAGATTGTCAAAGCTTCTGGAGCCCTCCTTTACGACGCACCTCATAATCATATGAAGGTTTTGGCTTGTAAAACCCCAACCACTATTATTATTATTTTTAGATTTCTCCATCATATGAACTACTTCATAGCTCCATGATGATGTTGCATGTCTTGTGGAAAAGTTTGCATGCACTATCATTCGTGTCAAGAAGAAATTTCTCTTGCATGTTCTCAAACTCAGATCGATATCATCGAGTAATGTAAAATCTGTGATGTCATGACATATATGAATAAGAAATAGCACATTTGTTGCATTATTTAATTTGCTGACCTCCAACGTCATTTATTGCTGTTGCCCGTGCCAAGTTGTACCTCGGCTGAGTAAGGGCACAAGAAAGCTTTTGCAGTTAGTATATTAGTTGCCTCAGTCTCGCAGTTCGTAACGTCACTGCAGAAATGTTCTTTTTTTCTTCCCAAAAAGAAATCGCCCCTCACTTGTTCATGTATCGAACATGTAATTCTCTCGTGTGTTCATACTTTCGTCTTCTTGCAGGTTCCCCGTCTGATGAGTCCTCCTGTGATGAAGCCCCCATTGATTCATTATCCATCAATGGAAATGTGTGCAGTGCTCAAGTTCGCCCTATGCCTCAGCTGCACAAATCAGACTCTATGTATTCAACTGAGGAATCTCGTTTTTCTGGCCTTTCAGAGGAGTTTGAGCCTCTCGTGAGTGTCATTTTTTGCATAAATGCACGTTGTACATATATTGTACTGTACAACCTCATTAATGCATGGCCACTATGCTGTTGTTAAAACACAGTTGCCACCAATCCTAGACAGTCTCTTGTAGAGCCTAATGCGTCTGCTGACTACTTAAGCTATAGTGGATCCTTTTTCGCCCACTGGTTAGCCTGTACTGCGGTAACATTTTCTTGTATAACATAAACTACGTCCCTAAAGTTGCTGTGTGGTAGATGACTCCACAATGTGCCACAAAAGGTATTTTCCATCTTTCAGTAAGTACACAGACCATTTAATCAAGGACTCTTACTTGTGTGGCATTCAGCCAATGCCTTTGCCTGTAAGCATTAGAAAGAAACCAAATCTGAAATTTAAGCCACTGATGAGTGCAACATTGGGACTGATAGCTGACAGCCCTATCACAATAAGCATCTTCAGCTACCTGCTCGGCTGCATGTGCAGTGCAGCCCTGTTCCTAGCATACTGCATGCTCTTGATAAGCGACAGTTTTAGTGCACTGTGCTGCCTCCTTGTGCAGAACCACCCTGCTTTCAAGTTTTACGATGCATCACAGTGTAGAAACGAAAAACACCTTGCTGCTCTGACACTATCATGAGAAGTCTGAGCAGGCGATACAACCAGCATAGCACTGTTGTAAGTGTGCTGCATGCCTTTATTAGGCGGCAACCCGAGTACAATGTGCTGCCATCCGCTGCTGCCTACTCGTGCACGACTGATAGTGCATTATGAAGAAACGGGAGGCACATTGCTTGCAAGGCTCAAGATTATGACATCCATGCATGGTCAGGCGTGGAGTGGGTATGAAGAATGCTCTCATGGTGAATGTGCAGTGACAGCATAAGCTGAGTAGGCCCTGTGCTGTGTGAAGCTATAGTTTGGGACGATTGACTACAAATGGTTGTATAATGTTTCAATGAAATGGAGCCACTTTTTCTTTTAAGTGAGGTGCTAAGTTGGCTTCATTATTTAAATGTTCTAAATGCATTAGACTGTGTCAGGAAATTGCCAGCGCTTCAATATCAACCTGAAACTTTAGAAAATTAGGTTTCATTAAATCTTGGCTTGACTCTACGTTGGTCTTCCAGGACCTGACTCACCTAAATATCCGTGCCAGCATTATGTGCATGGTGGGGAGGGTGCAGCATCTCGCTCATGAGGATGACGATCAGCATGTGGACGAGTCTGAGCTGCTCGATCCCCTGACCCCGGTCAGCACACCGGGCGACATGTCACCCTGGCAAGCCGAATTGGCGCCAAGTGTACGGAAGTTGCGTCAATCTATGGCGTGCCTCCAGAAAGTGGCCCGGTTCACCTATGCATTGCTGTCACTCAAGGTACACAGCACATTTGAACCATCTGGGACATCATCGTGTCATTGTTTTTTCCTGTGGCAACTACCTTCAGGGATCTCTAGCACTTCTACCACAAGCTCTAAACCTTGTAGCTCACTTTTACAACGACTTGAAATACTTGATCAAGGGCAAGAACAGTTAAAACAATGCAACCGATTTTGAGGCCAGTACTATTTACATAAGGGTTCTTAAGCGTACCTGTTGGTTCATGAAAGTATTGCAGAACAGTCCGAACTATGTTACAGTGAAACACACAGTACACAACGCAATACAGTGTTACGTCCTGTGCGTTTCAGTGTCCTATAGTTTGCCATGTTCTGGCATACTACGGGCAATGCAAAAATCACCTTTAGGATTGATTAGCATGTGACGAGCATTTCGAGTGGTCAGTCGAAGCATGTGCCCTGTCAAGGGTAGGCAGAGTCCTAGCTGCCCATATGCTGAATCTAATATCAGATTGTTGAATCAGAGAGTAGCAACTTTTCAAGCAAAGTAGAAAAGTTTTCCCCGAGATTTCAAATACTTGCAGGCACCCCATATGTTATCACTACAGTAATAGCATGTCTGCATGGAAACTTTCTGTGTTACTAAGATCAACTTGTTTATTTCCGCATTGACCTACCAGGAGCCGCCGCCATCAGCATCGCTGAGTTACTCTGTTCGACAGAGACGAGATATCTGCTTCTCTCAAGCGGTGAGTGTTTGTCATTAAGAAATCGAAAGTGTTTATTGTTACTTGTAAACGTTTGTCAAAAGCTGATATCTGTGGTGTCTTCAGTGCGGAACTATTTGTTTGTATAGAATGTGATCATGCACATGGTATGAGAGCTGAAATTTCGGAGGTTTTAGAAAAAGTGTCATTGTGTCAGCCCTGTCAAAATCTACTCGTAAAATTTCAATAATACTTGTGACTGCTGAATATTTATGAATAACTTACTGTTGTTAGTAGCACAGTCCTTATCCTTCAAAGAAGCATTCACAACACAGCTGTAGAAAGTCGCGTTATTGGACGTCAACATGGAACTGCAACTTTTTTCACGCTCTGAGTGCTACTGCTTACTTTTGCCAGATTATCTTCTCTTGCACAATGAATGTTGAACTTGCTACAATCCTTCATTGAAGAAAGTGCAGCCAGACTAGTGGTTGAAATAAACACATGCTTGCTACACTTTGTGTACATGTGGTACCTGTAGTTGTTTTTCTTCATCGTACCCGCCAGGTAACATTAGTTGTTAAATATAGCTGCTCTACCAGCTGTGTGTCTCTCCACACGACGAACAAGTTTTATTGCCTCTAAAATGTTGAGCTGCTCCCGCATACTGAGGCTTTCAGCTAACAGCAGCAAGATGCTATTACAACAATGGGTTAGGCATTCTCCTTAAGCGGTCATTCTTTGCCACCCGGCTGCTCTGTGTGACCTAACCCTGCTAGTTTTTGGGACCATATTACTCACTCACACACGAAAGTTGCTTCACGAGTGAACTGTTTATAAGATTTACTTAGTCTTTCTGTAAATGTAAATGTTGTTGTGCCAGAGCTTCCCCCCCCCGGTAGGGTCAAACACCTGCGAACGGTCAAGAAACCGCCGGCTTAGAGTTGTGCACTTCACCAACCCATCTGTGGGTGTTGGGACAGATCTTCCCCCACTTTTCCCCCTTGGGGCCAAACACCTGCAAAAAGACAATGACCTGCCTGTCTGGCGATGAGCATGTCCCCCTCCTCTTCTGGGCTGCGCACGCCACCTACACACCTGCACGGTTTTGCCCACGGCCGGCATGCCTGATTTAAGACCGTGCTGGTCGATTGTTAGGACACTCGCCCAAGCCGACTTGGTCGTGTCAGCTGACTCTGTCGCTACAACCTGCTACACTTGCTATTTCCTGCTATAAACGTCTCTACTTGTTTTTTTTTTTCCAAAAGCGTTTGCCTCTTTCTCTGCTCGGGGTCCGAATTTGAACAACGGAGGTTGGCCATGTTGCTGCCGGTGCGGTAGGATACTGGGAAAAAGCCCCATTCATAACAATATACTAGCTCTCTTGCACCTTCTTTGCTGTCATCTTTCTAGTCCCTTTGACTTTACTTCCTGCGAGCCTCCTCAGACTTGGTTCTAGTCACAGCATGGTCAGGGATTTTCCTTCCTGCTTTTTCCTTTACTTAACTTCTTTTTTATATTTTCATAAACAACCGGTTGCTACAACTGCTACTACAGCCACTCTTTAAGTGCACAAAACTGCTTCCACTACATGGTGTTGTTTCGCTTAGCTACACGGCTCGTGTATGGAGCCTCAGTGATACTATTTTTTGGCTCCAGTTTTCTTTAAAGGGAACATTGTTTATTCTGAAGTGAAGTAAATAACACTAGTTCCACTCACACGCTTAAATGATGTTGCATTTAATGACTTTCTTGCTAATAAAAAGTGCATAAGTGTGAGATTCTTCATGCAATATTTGAGTAGAGCACAGTGTGTACGTACCAATTTTTTCAATAATCTGCATGCAAATGCAGTCTAAGTTGCTGCATCTCATTCAGTGTTATTGTTTCAGCTAACATCTCTAGTGGCCGGCCTCATGTCCAAACTATGGTGCCAACAGACAGACCCTCTGTTTGTGCACTGCCTGACCACATTTGGTGTGCTGGCCCAGTTCACAGGCCTCCTCAGTTGCCATGGAGATGAGCTAGCCATGCTTGAAGACATGGTTGTAGCCATAGATGACCTTCGACGTGTTGCCTTTTGGCTCGAGCCAGCTACAAATGTCTGCAGCCCAAAGCCTCGTGTTGAGGGAAGCCGGTGTGTGCCTGTGTTTTGCATTTTTTTATTCGACGCAGCATTTCCGTACAGGGTGATTCTTTTACAACTGACCCATTTCATTGGGATGTAGTTTGGTTACAAATGACCAGTTTTAATGTGGTCTTTGCAAACAATTCAAGGAGGATAGAACTTCAATGACCCATCCAGTTTTTTTTTATGTGCAGTGCTAAAAAAAAAAAAATGAAAGCCACGACATGCTGTAAAATTCCACACTAGAGAGATCGCATATTGTTGCAGTCAGAACAGTGCGACTTTTCTTATTTATTTCTTTTTCTGGCATTTCACATAAAAAACTGTGACAGGCCATTAAATTTTTGCTATTCCTATTTATTTTAATGCAAACTGCATTGAAATTGCATACCTGCCTACTCTTCCGATTTTCCCGTAAAATATACGAATTTTGACATCGCTTATGATTTTTTTAATCTTGCTTGAAATTTTACGAGGAATATTTCATATCCAATAAAAAAATTAAATTAGTAAAATAGCGTGGCCTTCGTGACTGGCTATGGCGCATTGCCGTAGCTAGTCGTGGAGGCCACAAAAATGGCATTGTGCTATACTCTGCCACAAGGAGAGAACAATATGTATTGGTGTTATAATCATTAATTAGATAGTTTGTAACAAAAGTACAGTGCAATGAAACAGGTCAGTTCTAAAAAAAAAAAATGCCCAGTACCTGGGATGTGGGATGTTCCATTTGGCTTTCATGTTATTTTGCAGTTATTTTGTGGGCTAAAAATATAGATAGGTATTACGTGGCTCAGCTCTGTAAGAGAGAAAGATTATTGCAGGAGCTTAATTGAGAAAAATGTGCTGGCTATGCACTCTTCTAAGTGGCACGTTACCATAAAATGCCGAGCAAGCACCCCCCCCTCCCCTTTGGTGAAGGCTAATCCGACCAGATTTAGGAGGGCGGCGCTTTTTGCTCGTTCCTGGACGAGTCATTGGCGCTTATTTGGTGCCAATGACTTTTGAAAAAGGAAAGAGGATGTTTGCTCGGGTGGGAGTACTTGCTTGTACTCCCACCCAGCATAGGCTGTAAACTATTCCTGTTGCATTCGGATAGTTCAATATAAGTTGCAATTCGTAGCAGGGAGAAGCTGTAGCTGCACTATACAGTTTTAAATTTGCAAGTTTTACTTGCATACCGTAGTTGTGATTGCAAGTTGCAGTTGCAGGGAGTAATCATAGTCTCAATTCGTAGCTGAGTGTTGCTGTCACAGTGGTGAGTTGGGGGTCTGGAGGTTGCTTTAGGAGCAGGTCATACCTGCGGACAGCAGTTTTAGGTTTCAATCACTGTTATATAGAGCAGTTGTAGTGCAAAGACATTGTGGTGCATGGCAGGGTGCACTTGGAATTACGTGTTGTACTTTTGTATGTGTTTAGAGCAGACAAAGTAGTGCAGTTGATAATATTGCATACAAACAGTAATATTTCCCTGTGTTCTCAACAGCAGTGCAATACTATTCTTCCATTCCAGAGTCTTCCTCTCAGTGCTGATCCCAACACCGGAGACAGTGATGACCAAAGTGCCGCACAGGGGCCGCTTTCAATTTAGTGTCGTCCCCGTATTTTTCAACGTTGGCATCAATGAACAGGCTACACTAGCTGAAAAGTAAGTCTATTCTAGATGAGCAAGCACCACTCTCTTGTAAAAATAGAGCCTATTGCAGTCATCTATTGTTAATCCTTGTTTCTGAGAATTTGAAAGACTAAAGTCGTGCGTTATGTAAATGCGTAATCTTGACGTGTTATGCCTATGGAATTTACTGCAGGCCTATTTTTCGTTTTTTGTAAGTACCGTTTACTCGTATTAACCTCCGTCGTGTTCTTGTGGTTATAGTAATCAACTGCTGACTCGAAGGTCGTGGAATTGAATCCCGGCCAAGGTGGCCACGTTTTCTGATGGAAGCAAAAACGCTTGACACCCATGTGTATAGATTTAGGTGCGCATTAAAGAATCCCAAGTGGTCGAAACTTTCGGAGCCCTTCACTATGGTGTCTCTCATCATATCGTGCTTTTGGGATGTTAAACCCCAACAATTATTTATTATTATGGGCGAAGCTCTTTAAGGCGTGGGTCGGTCGTCACCTGTATATATGCATGTATGTAGTAACCACCTCCCAGCATATCCACGCAGTGAATGATGATGTGTGGAGCGAAGCTTCGGAGGGTTTTATCGGCAAACCGTGAATCATCTGCTGGCCGCGTCCATTCGTCGCCTGTCTGCCTGATGCACGGACGGGTGCACAAATAGACGAACGCTTCGCCCCATTCATCATCATTCACTCCGTGTGTTTGCTCTGATTTTTTTTATTGTTTACTTGTATTATAGACAAATTATAACATGTATGCCATGGTAATACCGATAGGCCCATTTTAGCTGACAGAAGATTCTCAGAGTCTTTAATTGGGATTTAAAAATTTACTTGATGATTTGTTGTAGGCTTTGGTGCAACAGAAATGTTTGTGCTTGTGACTGATGATGGATACAAGCACGGATTTCAAAGTATTGAAGTATCTTGCAGTGTATTGGGACAGCTAAGTTTTGTTCAGTTGTTACTAGGTTAGTTTTTTATAGTTGTTACTAGGTGAACTTTTTCTGCATAGAATAACATTTACCTGTCAATCTACTATTATGTAACTTCCTATTTCTATCACTGAAAAGTGTGACGTCTTCGTTTTAGCTTGGCAAGCTGTGTCCCATGTCAGTATGTTGATCTTTTTACTTATATTTCGATAGAAGCCGTATTGGTTTTGGTCTTTTTTGTAGCTGATTATATATTCAAATCAATCATGCAGAGTTGGTGACCAGAGCTTTCAAGAACGTATCAACCTAGATGGGGCAGCATCGCTCAAGGAGTACTACAAGCAGTTTCAGAAATTTCCTATGCCAAAGCATGATGCACCAAGGGCTCGAAGTAAGTTCATTTGCCAGCGATGCTTTGTCTTCTCTTTCATATGAGATCTCTATTTCCAAGTTTATATAACTGCGCAGTAGCTTCATATGCACAAGTGTGGCTGCACATCACAGACCTGATCACCCCTGCATTCTCAGTAATGTGATTTGACTTGTTTACATTGCAGTCAGGCCACATTGAACTTCTTTAACACCTTTGCAGTGACAAGCCATGTAATCATTGCTTTACTGTCCCAGAACAGGAATAAAAAAGTGTGGGGTGTGATATTAATGTGCGTTTTGCTCATATACACATTGTTTTATTATTCCTTTACTATCACTTTGTTCTTAGAAAAGCTTTGTTGCTTTAATGGCCCCAAAAGAACTGAGCTTGCAAATAGTATCATATTCTAGTATTAATACTTTAGTCCGTTAATTCAATTTTATTACTTTCTCTGCTTGCTAATGTGACAATTTTTGTTGTGGGCGAAATTGTCATAGTATCTATCATTACTACAAGTGACATTAGACAATATTGCTCTCTATCAGAGCTTCACCACATAATCTGTGACAGCAGGTCAGACGTTTAGAGAGGAACATTACTTTTAAAGTGAAGTTTTATATAATTAGTACTTGCAACTTACGTTACCTTTAAAAGAAATCTTTGTCTCTGTGAGATCTGTATGCCAGAGTTTGTACAACTTTGCATTTATGTGTAAATATCCACATGTTTTTGATTCTGTGCCCTCCGACGCGCTGTTGTCCAATAGAATTTTACGGCTTCCCTGTCGAAATAGATCTACTTCATTTTACTGATTAAATATAATTATTACTTATGCATTATAATGAGGTCACGTTTTGATGCTGCTGCTTGCTTTGAAACTGAAAGCCTTCAAACTTGACTTCAGTGGCAGCTGTGGCTTGGGCCATCACAGAAGAACGCAGAGCCCGCAGTAAGAATTTGTGGGTGGGACGTACGTGCCTCTTTTTTGTTATGCTTGCATTTTTTAAAATCTGGGAATTACCCTGCACAAGCACTTGCACATGACATACGAGTGGACTCTGGCAACCCCAGTTTCGCATACCATGAGGCAATCTGTCTTTTTTTTGTTGTTGTTTTTTTGTCAAGAAATCGCACGCGGCACCCATAGCCGAGGAAATGTTCACTGCACATGAAGCGCAATAAGAAAATGTTTGTATTCACACTTGGGCATTTTCAACGTATCGTGATATGGGAGCACATTCTAGAGCTACCATGTTTGCACGAATATTTGGCAAGGAAGACTTCTGACTGATCAGAAAATAAAAAATAAATATTTCAGGTGAACATTGAATAGCGAGGTCTCATTTGGAGGTAAGCTTTGTTTGTTTTATACCATAGTTTTTGCAAATGTATGCATAGAAGCTTATAAGTTATGGTTTTCATTGTCCAAAACTTTAATGAGGTTTATTTTAAGGAAGGTTATCGGTTAATTCTTACCTCCTAGGGTTCATCAATGTGCACATGATGCACAAGCATGTTTACATTCTGCCTTCATTGAAATACACTGTTGTGTCTAGGAATCGAACCTGTGACCTTGTGTCTTACTGAGCCAGAACTGCAAGAGCATTGAGAGTGAGTGGCACACGTAAATTAAAAAATAGTTCATTAAAAAAGAAGCATAAATGCAAAAATAAGAGACTCTACATGTGTGGATGAGAAGAACTCTAGTTGAACATCTAGTACTTGAATAAAAATGCAGACACTTTTACCTTTCTCTAGTCTTGTTTTAAGTAAGGGTGAGGTAAAAAGTGGGGATACTTGATAGTATTACAAAAAGTATCGCTCAACTATGTCAACGTAAGGTTTTTTTTTTGCTTGCTGGTGGTAGAAAAACTCGAAGCGCATGTATTTATGTTCACTTTTTATGAGGAATGCATTTATCGCTTAGTTTTGTAATTGTATTTATCACTTGGCTTGCAAAATGTGAATTGAGACGTTAAAATGTTTCTGGTGTCAATGTAACTGAGCATGTGTCATTATAATGTACCACAGACCAGTTAAGTTAGCGAGACAGTTGCCTGCTAGTGTGAGGGGCTGAGTAAAAAGAGTTTTGCCGTAAGTATTCATGGCATGGTTGTTTGAGGGAATGACTGCACAATAGAGGTTGGAGATCTTTCGTCCAAGCATGGTAATTGCATACATACGAGTGTTAGTTACTTTTAAGTGCAACTGCTGTCATTTGATGATGCATCTAGTTGCACTTAAAGAGACACTAGAGCATGCTTTTCAAGCATTCATTTCATTTCATGGGTTGGCAAGGTGTGATTACGATATCACATGGAAGAAATGGCCCAGACTGGGTCACAGTGTGCGCACATATATGGGTCTGTGTCGGCAAGCCTTTTCCTTTTTATCTTTGAAGCCCAACATTGAAGTGACTGAGTTAATTCAAGCTGCCTATTTTTGTGCTGGTAACTAGTGCTTCACTTTGTCCTAATTAGAAAAAAGTACTGCAGACACTCGGTAAATAGAAACCTGAATTGCTGCCTAAATGGAATGACTGCCTCTTAGTTCCCAGAAAAGCCTGTACCGTCATCATTTGGTAAGCAGAACTTAATGATTTCATCTCGACATGAGATTTTCCCAGAAAACAACTTCTCCAAGGAAACAATTTGATTGCTGCATCTCATGCCACTTCAATAACTGCATAATTTTTCATGGAATGAATGATTTGAAGAATATAGTACTATAGTGGCTGATGATTATGCCTTTCAAGTGTGAGTTATGATGCGATGTCTATGAATTTGCCATATCCGCTTCTGTAATTCCAGAAAACTCTCTTTTGGTGATAAGATGACACAGCAGAATATAGCCACCGCCACTGAACGGGTTATGTTCAGGCTTATTCCAATAGTGAATTTTAAGGTTTGATGTGAACCGCGATTTGGTTGAATTCAGAGAGTACATATCACTTACTATAAAGAATACGGTCACATCTCTCATTACCCAACTAACCTGCTCAATATTAAAAATAATTATTAACAAGGCCTGTGCAAATGCCATTCTTTTTGGTTCAAGGAAAGTGGAAACAACTTTGAATAGTAAAAAAATTTGACTTTTGGTAGAATGCAAGTGCTAGCTTGCAAAATATGTTACGTTTTAAAATTTACTATACTGAGAGCATATAGGCCGGTATGACAAGCTTTTAAACTCGGAAAAGGATCAATCAATGTGAGGGCAATATGTTAATTTAATCTTGAAGTTGGGCTTCGTGGCAGTGTGGATTTTTTCCGGATGGGTGTTTTCGTGGTTTAGCATTCCTTCTTGCAGTGAAACCACTTTTACAGGGGTACATGCACACATTTCAGTTGTGCAGATAGCTAAATTCTGGGTGTGAAGCAAATTCGAATATTGCAGTGTGAGTGGAAATCTAATTAAATATTTTTATAATATTCGCGACTGTAGCAGAGCCTGATAAGCAGCTTTGCTGTAATGCGAGAGTGTGATGGGGTGGCCACTGTTTATTGGACACTGACTGTATTTTTCTTCAGGAAGTTCGAATTGTTGGAGTAGGAAAATTTCAGTTTGAATTGAGCAGCAAACACTATTAAAAATATTTTAAAAATTTGCACGACCTTAGTTATGCTAAGTGTTTCATTATCACATGTGATGGCAGTGGCAGGATGCAGAGGGGGGGGGGCGGTAAGGGGATCACCCCCTTCCCCCCAACCTTGTGCCAGCACCCCCGGCTCCCTTCAATGCCGGTTGTCCACCTTCTATTAATGATCAGGACAAATGAGTAGGACCACTGTAAGCACAAATTGATGGTATTTGTGCTCTGTGGTTCTTGTGATGACAGTAAGTACTAAAAATAAATCCTCCGCGCCTAGCTTATGGCATGCTGTCGCTTATCAGCTGCTCCCATCAATGGAGGCAGTCCGTGCAGTCGTTGCGCTGAGTCTGCCCACTGCGCGAGCGGAGCGTGAGGGACGAAACTGAGGAGGGTGAGAAATCGATAGCAGTCAATTGACCGTTTAGTTTAATCAGTTACTGTTCTCGAATTGTCACGGTTGTACCTTTTGCCTTCACACGAGAGAGAGAGGTTCAGGAAAAAAAAAGATGCAACTTCTGCCGCCCTAATTGGGAGCACGGCTCAGCGCCTGTAGGGGTTGAATGAGGGCAATAAAGATGGGGAGAAGAAAGAAGAAGAAGAGAAACAGCTGCATGACCGAGGACGTGGCAGACGGCTTCTATAGCCGGTTGTCCAGTCCATCGTCCTCAAGGAAACGAAGGACCGCCTTGAAGACCTTGGTGGCAGACCATGGCGGTGGACTGTGGTGAGCAAGACGTCTTGTTGTGTGCGAAGCGCTGGGCAAACACACGACAGGTGCTTGATGGTTTCATCTGCCCCACACGCAGTGCACACAGAGGATGAGGCTCTGCTAAGCCGATGATGCCGGGCCACAGGCCAGGAACAGCCGATGCGTAAGCGAAATAGAAGGAATCACTCCCTGGGCTAATGAAACCCCGGTCAGGCAGCCGTGTCGGTGGTTCCATCTTGGCTACACGATCGTCAGGGTGGCAGATTAGTAACAGTCTCCTCAATATGCCTTCACAAGCATGCTTAGGTATTGATTGCCTGCCTATATATTCTTCTCTTTTCTATAAATCTTTTAGTTGCGAGAAAGTGCTTGTCCTGTGTTCCTTTGTGTTTCTTTGTGCGCTTAAACACACAGTTATACCGTGCATATCTGACTAGCCCAACTTTCCATTCTGTTGCAACCCTAAAGTGCCCCTAAAACAAGAGACCCAGGAGCCCCCTCTCCTGTTTTACTTCGAATGCCCCCCTTAAAATAAGTGGCTGGATCTGCCCCTGGTTAGGCTATACATTTTACACTTCCTGATGAATTCTGCATTTTCTAGGGCACTGCTTTAAATGCTATAAGCCACGAATCTTTCCTCATCAATTTACTTACATTTTCTGTCACCTGAACAGACCTTGCCAGCTCATTTCTGTGCGTATGATTGGCAATAGAATATTCTTGCCTGTAGTATTCTGGGAGGGATTGGTTGCACAATTTTTTGGGGCACCTTTGAAGTGGGGAGGATGATATTGCATGTTTTTGTGCGCATCATCTGCGTCAATTCTTTAACTATGTTTGTACATTACTGCCACTCTTTAATCAATATGATGTGCCTTTTATTCACAACCTGCAGGCATACAGCCACGGGAGCTGCCTCTTATGGACGTGATAGAGCAACTTCAAACCCACGTTCGCGGCCGTAAGAGCAAAGATGTTGAGATTCTTCATCTTGCAATGGAGGTAGGATGCATGAATTGATATAAGATGCTCTTATAGAGTTGCTGGTCGATTGCTTCTGTTTATATGTCGGGGTAGGTTTAGGTAAATATCATGCTTAGATGCAACGCTTGCTAGTTTGATTGACAGCAGTTTGCAGGTGTGAAATGTCTACTAAACTGCCAAATGGAAAAGTGAGTGTGTGCCCTGGGACGTATTTACTCGCGTAATGAACGCATTTTTTTTATCGAAAGTTCGGCGCAAAGTTGGGGGTGCGTTTATTAGGCGTGGTAAATTTTATGAAAACTTTTTTGTGAGAAGCAAGAAATGTGGTAATGCAAAAAAAAAAAGTTAAGTCACTTATCCTTTCGCAATTGACATACGCGTACACTGTTTGGAAACCTCTTCATTGTTGCACTTTACTCATCTTTGGTGGTACCATGATGGCGCTATTTTCTGCAAGTTGTCCCGGGCCGCCCGCGCACGCCATAAAAGTCTTTTGCGACTATCTTTTCTCGCAATCATTTAACCGCAGCAGTGATACCTGCTGGAATTTCGAAGGGCACCGAAAAGCGTGCGCTATGATGCACTTTGCCAACTTCGCGGCAACCTCGCACGACGACCGTGACGATGCTGTTAACATTGTTGCAAGTAACCAACATTGCAGCAAGCTACCCCCGAAGAATCAAAACAAACCGTCGATAACAAGATATATACGGCCGCCTCCTCGCTTCTGCATGAGAAGTTCCTCTACGCGCGGATATTAAGCTAAGCGAAAGTCGGGGGTGCTACCATGTTGCGGAAATCGTCACGATCTTTTCTGGACGACAAGTCTGGTTTTCCATTTTCCAGAAACCTGCCACGCGATAGTGACGAACGACCTTTCGTAACAGCAATCCCTATCGTCATCGCTCAAAAATTTTGTGCGCGCAGTTGGGCTTTTTTGTATTCGCAGGAAGCGACCCCGTCTTATCTGTGCGACCCCGTCTTAACTGTGCGCCACAGTGAGGTTCAGGAACAGTGCGAGTGTAGAGACATCGCAGCTGATTAGCACACAGGGAGCGAAGCTAGGTCACGGCCTTCAATCAAAGTGTGCTTATCAGCTGCGATGTCTCTACACTCGCACCGTTCCTGAATCCCGCTGTGGCGCACAGATAGAAAGAAAAATGATACTGCACGCAGCAACGGGACAAGTAGGGTGGGGGGGAGCGACCTGCGGTGGCTGATGGGGTCGGCAAAATAATAAAAAACGGAAGAGATCCACCGGTAAGGAGGCGCCAGGTGTTGTTTGCGGAACTGCAGCGGATGAATGTAGGGGGTGCGTTTATTATGCGGGGAAAAAAATCCAAATTTTGATGACTGAAGTTGGGGTGCATTTTTATTATGCAAGTGCATTCATTACGCGAGTAAATACGGTATGTTACCACCACTCCTTTAGTGAAACCCAGCAGACAATGAAGCTAAGGGAGGTGTAGAGAACATTAATTGCACTTTTTTTAAGTGTATTCTAATAATTCACTATACAGAAAGCCAGCGGCAAGTTGCATTTTTGTCCACTTCACTTTCTTTACTTCCATATCGTGATTATTACAATACACTTAAAAGAGTACAGTCAATGTTCTCTACACCTCTCCTGGCTTCATTGTCGGCAGGTTTTCATTAAAATTGTGTCAAACAAAGACACAAGCCCGAGAAAATTCTCTTACTTCATTCATCAATCTCTTAGTGTCATTTGGTGGGAGTTGCGACTGTCATAATTTCATTAATGCCTGGCTTGTTCTGCTCTGTCGGCTACTATAAACAGCTTTCATACTTTACTGTTCTCCTGATTCTTACAAACATTTCGCTGTATTTGGCCACGGAAATTGGTGTGGTATAGTGAGCTCCAAAAGCTTATAACACAGTTGAAGCCCTTTATAAGAGACATGCCCGTGGAAGCAATTATTGTCTCTTATATGACGTGTCTCACATAATGAGGCTACTACGTTATGCATTTTTTAATCAACCCCTACTTTTATGCAGCACACTGGTGTTTCTTATACACCAAGTGTCTGTTACATCAGTGTCTCTTATAAAGAGGTTCAACTGTACCTGTGCTTCATAACATATGTGAGTGTTTGCTTTTATAAGGCACTTATTGCAAGTTAATGTGTAACTTTGTAAGTAACAGAAGGTGATCGACTTACAATGTAACCCACCTCATGTAAAACCCCTTCCTTTAGAGGCATTTGAGGTATGATAAATAAATAAATAAATAAATAAACTTTGAATTTAAGGCTATTTGCAGTGGCTTTTGCTGAAAATGGTTTGTTTTTTTCTAGTCCCGTGTTGTGTATTGTAATGCTGCTGAGTATATGAAAGGAGCTCTGACACAAAATTTTGAAGGCGAGATGACTTGTAGGATAGGTTCGTGTAGACACATGCATCATCTGCAACGTCTGCAACTCTACAAACAACCTACAACTGTCTGCATCGTAAGTTTATGTAGGCTGCCATGATACTTGCGATTCCTTGCTTCTAGCTGACATTTTAATGGGGTCTGCCTCGGTGGAACAGTGGCTACGGTGCTCAGCTACTGACCCGAAGGTCGCAAGTTTGATCCCGGTCGCGGCGGTTTCATTTTGATGAAGGTGAAATGGTAGAGGCCCTTGTACTGTGCGACGTCAGGGCACGTTAAAAAAAAAAACGGAAGGTTAAAATTTCCAGAGCTCTCCACTGCAGCATTTCTCATAATCATATCTTGATTTTGGGACATGAAACTCCAAATAATATTATTATTATTACATTTTAAACAAAAAGAGAGAGCATCTCCTTTATGAATTTGCGAGGGAGTAGAAAGGCTGACGTTCTTACCTGGGTAAGTGCATTTTCAGAGGTTGAAGCCTGTTTACAAGATTCCAGAAGGGATCATAGCAGCACTCAAGGAGTTGTCAACACTGTGTTCATGTTAATGGGGATATTTTGTGCTCAGGTAGCCAGCTATGTTTATGGGAAAACCATTCTCTGCCCTGTCTCACTCAGTGCTCTTTGAAACCAAAATTTCAATGGGATGTTGTAAAATGACCTCTCCAAATAAATAGTCATTGTGAGCTTGTGAATAAAAGCTTCCCAGCTGTGATGACCGGGTTGTTAGCTGCTTATACCAACAGAAAAAAAAAAACATGTAAAATGTTTGTGTCAGTACTCCTTTAAGTATGCAAACTGCTGTTGTTGCAGCTTGGCACATTTTAGAAAAGCAATCCAGATGGGGCAACTGGGATCTGTTTTCACCGTGAGTGCTTACTAACATTCAGGCATGTCGTCGTATGCGGGGCCTGCGCTTCACGAGCTGCAAGAGCGCCAAGGACCGAACTGGAATGTGCGTGACATTGGAACAGGGGCAGATTCTGCTTCAAGACTTTGGTCTCGATTCTAAGGAAGTGCCCAGGGCAGTGGCCTTGCATGCGAAGGTGAGTGTGTGCTTTCGGGCATTGGGTTCATGAAAAGTGTCTTTCAGCAGTGAGGGTAACATCATTCAGTAAGTATGGAAATGCCATGCCTTCAATGCCAGCACATAGATTTTTAGTCCAAGAATGTTAGCCTCCTTGATAATTTTATTAGGTTAGCACACGCACTGAGTACAGTATTTCCGCACTTACTGTGTTGTATTGTCACTGCGGAAGCAGGATAATGTCTCGTGTAGGTTTCATGCTAGATATTAGAGCTCCTAGTATGCTTTCACTTGCAGACAAATCTGGGCAACATGCCATCAGTGGCAAAACATGAATGTGAATATAGCTGGCAAGTGGCAGTACCTCGGCACCATGAAAATGAGTGTCCAGCACTATGATCTCAAGTGTTCCACATGCTAAATAGCTAGGAGGTCACCAGATGGCTGCTCATTTAGCCGTGTTCACAAGTGGCACAAAAATCTATTGCCCTCTCTACAAATTTATTTGATGTCATCCTGCATGAACAAGAACCAGAAATTACACAAAGTGTTGATGTTACTGATGCAGTGGTGGTCCAACTGTGCCATTTGTGCCATTTTGATACAGTACAACCTCACTCTGCCTTGCCGCACCAAGTCCTGTATACGAAGTGCGAACTGCATCAAAATTCACAGTTTTCCGACTATTTTTTTCTCACAATGTCTGCGCAGAACACATACCTGTCATGTTTGCCTTGGTAGCTTATGCCTCCCAAAATGGACTTCTTGTATGTAGTGGTAAAGTCAATACAAGGAAGTCTCTGTGTGAAATGCTCTTCCTGTAGTTGTTGGTGTTCTCACTCTGTGTACATCAGAGCAAGCATTTTCTGTTCACACAGTGATGATACTCTGCAGAAAATAGTAGGGCACTTAGTACTGTGACACTGCTCTAAATGATCTCAAACACAATTTTTAAGCTCTAAAACTGTTCCAAATTACTTTTATTTTCGCTCCAAAACTGTGCAAAAGCACAATTATTTTTATTTCAAATCTGCTTCAAGAATTCCTCCAAATCCTAAATTGGTTGAACCACCGCTTCCCATGGAGGCATCCTTTGTCTAGCCAGTTGGATGCAACAGACAATAGGAAAATGCCATGTATGACGTTAGAACTATGCAACATTATTCGAACAGTAATCTAGGAGCATCGCTTCTGCTCACCTGAGAGATCTGAACTTTCGAACTTTTTGTGCAGTGAGGGCACGAGACGGCACAACACCTTCAAGAACGTTGGCGTGTGCAAATACGCCTTCAACAGCCTGCAGTTGATGGCACTTCCCAAACAATACCGCCCGCCGCCAGGCACCTTTGGCAATGTCCAGTCCTAGTGGCCCTCCTCCTCTTCAATCACACAGCATCCTGCCAGCTTGCCAGTTCTGGATTTTAGTGGCATGCTCTCGACGCATGCGTAGGAACACCCAAGCCACCATCATCTCCTTAGTTTTATCATTAACGATTGCATACGAGTTTTATGTTGTCCATCGCCATTTTAGCACTGTTGCACAAAGTTCGCACAAGATGCACGGTGAGGATGTGAGGTGGTATGACGCACGCCCACTCTTTGTCAGGCACTGTACCTACTGAAATGTTCAATGTGCAGTCCAAAGGGCATGTTTGCCATGCATCAAGGATTTTACGTAGAATTGATATACGTCCCTTACTTACCCTATGATATTGATGTGGAAAGTGTAAGGAGTTGCTACATCTTGATGTGGAAGCGTTTCAACAGAAAGCCTGCAGATTCAAGAGAGAAAGTGTCAGTGTGGCGAGTTGTGCTGACACCTCTGTTGTTTGATACTTTATGGTTCACTAGAATGAGCACGTTCAATTCTGAGAGACCTGTGGGAACGATCGTGGTGCAATACCTAAGTTTTGTTAGTGTTGCATAGTTGCATGCCTATTGCCCCATACCCTGTGATCCAGGATTTTTCTACTTCACTTGTGTGTAGTGTGGTGGAGTGATCTCTTTATGAAAGATAGTTAGGCAGGTACCAAAAAGATACTGAGGGACAAACATGCAGTCAACCATTGGGTTATGAGTCAGTCCTCCAATATAAACAAACAATGGTATTTTGAGGCTATTAGTTTTAGTAAATACAGTCATTTTCATGACTTGGCTGAAATTGAATGTCCTTAGTCTGATTTAGTGACTGCCTTCGGGGTCCTTTTTGAAAATAATGGTTTTATAAGTCTTGAAGAAAAAAGAAAGCGGTTACTTAAAAAAAAATGTCTTTTTTTTTTAAATGTGCAAAAAAGTGATGATGTATGCAAGCACAGATGTACCACTGACCTGAAGGGGTTGATGTATTGCTTTCAAGGGTCATGAGACAAAGTTTCTAAATATGTAGTTAGGTATTTAGGATGAGTATTTCTCACATCTAGTGGCAGTCTGGGAAACATTTGTTACGAAAAGATGCGGTGTGCCTGCAGAAAGGTTTCTAATCCTGCACTTTTGCAATTTCCAAGTATGGCATTTGTAAGGTTTTGGAGGCTGGGACACTTTAGGCTTGAGGTTGATTTGTGGCCGAAGTAAGAGATATTTGTGAAATAAGGCAAAGGTTTTTTAGGCTCTTAGTCTGCTGTGGGTAAATTCCACAATATTTTCAAAATAGTTTCACTTTCTCTAAGCATGTATTGGCAGCTTTTTTCTGTTTTTTGTAAGAGTGTGCTGTTTTCATTATCAAGAAAAAAAAAACTCGTAAAAATGTGCATAGGGCAGTTTTAAGAGTGTCCATGCGTGGCATATCCTCACTTTTTCTTCTCTTTAAGAACCAAAGCTCAATTTAATATATGCCCTCCAATTTGTTATGCTTGATACTTGAAAGGTATAGGAAATGGTGCCAATAATGTTGTGTGGGCTTTTATATTGCAAGTAAACCATCGTTGCCATAAGGATGCGTAGCTGTAATGGCACTGTAAATTGTGACATTTTTGTACATAGATAGATTGTATATCACTAATGAAAGCAAGCACTTGCTTCTTTGTCTTAACACACTACTTCCCTCTAGCATTCTAATGTACTAGTCCCTCCTCATGTGAGCACTGTGATTGTATGTGTGTGGTTTCATATTTTTGTTACACATATTTTGAAGTTTATATGTACACGAATATGATGTGTTTTTGCTTATTACAGTTCATCTTTCGTTGCAATGGCAACAGACTCCTAGTTAAGCACCAATGACGGGCTCCGAAAATGTTTTTATAATTTATCCGCATTTCGGGTTTCCACATACTTTATTCTTTCATTCTGTGGGTAACTGAACCAGGCAAATTTGTCAAAATTTTCAGCTTATCAGATATTGAATGTTGATGGAGTTTGCCTTGAACAATCTGCTGTTTTACAAGCCTATATTTGCCTGAAAATTTTCTTTATGTGTAGAGGTCAAGTTGATGCCATAAGCAACTGTCTACTTTGTCACAGTAGTTTCTTTTGGCTTTGGGTGCCTGCCAGATAGAAGTTTATTTTCATTATTCGCTTTTCTGATTTGCAGTGTCATATTGCGACCCCCTGCTACAGGACGTGCGAATTACAAAGCAATGATTACACATATTATTCCTAAATATGCTGTATTCTTCTAAATGAGATAGCCGTACCACTATCAGAAATATAAGCATCATGCAAGGATGATGCCATTAGTGGGAATGGTGCTATATATTATCATGTTGCTTAGCAATGTCAGGATTTCAGCACTTGAGTTTCTTCACCTAAAATATATAGTTTACGGCTTGTAGTGATCATTTATTCATTTTTTTAAGTATTTTGCAAAGCGTAAGCATTTAGCATGTTTCATTCTGGTCTAAATTTTTAACAGGGATTTATTTTTTTGAAATGTTAGCTTGTGTCGGGTGTTAGGTAAAGGGAGCCACAAGCTTCAATATGCTTCACATTATGTGTGTGTTTTGAAAAAAAAAAAAAACTTTTCAAACAGCTTTGAAGCAGCACAATAAGGGCTTTGGCAATAGCTATGCTCCCATACATTGGAAGACATTTTTAAGTCTTTATTACAAGTTGCATGGCAGTGCTGAAGGGGACTGTTAGGACAAAGTAGTTTGTCTCTTCTTGTTTAGCATCTGTGTTGTTTTCTTGCCCTGACCACCTCACTTGCGAAAGGTGCACACTTTGCAAATGCTCACCACAGCTGTGTCTCTTGTGCACGGCTTTCAGCTCTTTCCATAATACTAGCCAGTCTTTGTAAGTGTTGTTGGGGATACTTGTTGTGTTACCTCTTGGCATTTTGTTTTTATACCTGCGACAATGCAAATTGTTGTGCGAGAATACATGTACGAATACTGTGGAGTAAACAATTCTTTATTCATCGTTTCGTGTACATCTCTCCACTCACTCACGTCATTATCACTGTCATCACATGCTTACTGCACTGCAGGGTAAAAGGGCCCCTTTACAATCTCTAAGCTACTCCTGCACTGCATTTGAGATCCTACAGTTTTATATTGAAGAAAGTGATTTTCCAGGTCCAATTTATTAATAAATTTTATGAAACTAGTATGAAGCTCAAAAGTGAAAAAAAAAATGCTTGACTTCCATTCTGGTCAAAAGTGTACCCACGATCAGTTATATTAAATTTGGATGAAGTTTTTAAAAAAATGTAATTGTACAAGATTGCCAAAGACTACCTTTCTGGTCGAAAACGCGTCCACAATCGTACCAAAAGTGGATAAAACTATAAAAAATTGGAAAATTCAACATTTCGAAAGGCTTACCTTTGTGGTCAAAAACGCGCCCAAAATGAATTTATTAAAGTGGTTGAGTTTCAAAAGTGAGAAAATATACATTTCTGAAGGCTACAGACAACAACCGGCGCGATGTGGTGCGTTTTTAGAAAGAATAGTTGAACTCTAAAATATATATCCGCAAAAGGGATGGAGAATGATTGTGGTGGTGCAATCAGCACCGACTCAATCGAGGTCACTGTAGCCATCGACCTGACATAAAGGTACAGTACAGTAGACTAAACATACACCTTCTAGAATTTAGATTCAAATAAGGCTATTTCAATGCAGGGCCCCGCAACGATGGAGATCTTTCATATTCGCTTTGTGTGTTGGCTTCATTGTATTGTATGCCGAAAAGCAGCTGAAAAACTTGAGGCCCTTCTCGATCATGATAAGGCTCAACTTTTGTGTGACGTCACACATTGCAGCTATGTGCCTAAAAGAGCCTCCGATCGAAATACTGCCCTCATGGGTTTGCTTCACCGCATCATTAGTCGAAAAGCATCCGAGAAAGTTGAGGCGCTAATCGCCCATGATAAAGCTCAACTTTTGTCTGACGTCACACGTTCCAACCATGTGCTTATTAACACCCTCCCGATTGAAATATTTCCCTGACGGGTTTTCTTCACCACAATATAAGTCGAAGAGCACCAGAAAAAGATGAGGCCCTTATCGCCCATGATAAGGCGCAACATTTGTCTGACGTCACACGTTGCATACGCGTACGTGTCCCTATAATGAGCCTACTGATCTAAAAAGTCGAAAAGCAGCTGAAAAATGTGAGTCCCTTATTGCCCATAATTAATGCTCAACGTTTGTGTGACGTCACACGTTGCAACCACGTGCGTATAAAGTGCCCCCTGATTGAAATGTTCCCCTGATGAGTTTGCTTCGCCGTAATACAAGTCGAAAAGCATCCGAAAAAGTTGAGGTCTGTAACACCTATGATAAGACTCAACTTTTGTCTGACGTCACACGCTGCAGCTATGTGCCTATAAAGAACCTCCGGATCGAAATATCGCCCTGGTGGCTTTGCTTCACCGCAACATAAGTTGAAAAGTATTCAAGAAAGTTGAGGCCTTTATCGCCATGCACTGTTAAGGCGCCACTTTTGTCTGACGTCACACGTTGCAACCATGTGCTTATAAAAACCCTCCCGACCAAAATTTTCCCCTGATGCGTTTGATTCACCGCAATATTTGTCGAAAACCAGCCGAAAAAGTTGAGACCCTTATCGCCCATGGATGATAAGGTTCAACGTTTGCCTGACGTCACACGTTGCAAACGCGTGTGCCTATAAAGAGCCTCCCGATCGAAATGTTTCCCTGATGGGTTTGCTTCACCGCAATGTAGGTCGAAAAGCATCCGAAAAAGTTGAGGCCCTTATCGCCCATGATAAGGCTCAACGTTTGTTTGACGTCACACGTTGCAATCAAGTGTGTATAAAGTGCCAGCTGGTCGAAATGCGCCCCTGATGGGACCATAACATAGGTAACTAATATAAGGCAACTTATTTGCAGCGGAAGTTATGAGATCACAACACGGGTCACGCGCAGCGCCGTAGTTCTCCGCCGCCGCCGCTGCCCGTAACCACTATCGCACGAGAAAAAACCTCAAATAAAAACGTCAAGAACATAGTAGGATTCGAAGCCGGGTCCACTGCGTGTCAGTCCAGTCAACGCCTCCTAGATTTCCTGTACCTTCTGGACACGTGCTGCCGGATGAGCACGAAACGCCCGTCATCTATGGCGGCGCTGCCTACGTAGGAATAAGGGTCTTTGTATTCGGACCTTTGAGATTGGCAATTTTGGCGTTTGCTACTAATTTCAGAGGATGTCTTGTATTAAAAAAGTTGCTTGCTGAATGATGGCGTCATTTACGTAGGGTTAATTGTAATTACGTTTACGCCTTTTGAAACTTTTTTACGTTATTTTAATGGCATATAAGCTCTAAAAGCGTAAAAACTTATTTGAAGACACCCCTACTTGAGTGACGCCACCACCATAGTTCCGACGACCGCCGCTTTCCAAGTGACCGCCGATAATCCGGCAGGCACGGGAAATCTAGGAGGCATTGGTCCAGTATACTACTGCTGAGCCACGCCGGTGCTTGGGACTCGTTCGCAAGCTTGCCTTAGGCAGGCTTGATGTCGGAAAGGAAGCGCGTTAATATGAGTAATGAAGCGTTTTAGAACAGCAACGGAACAACCAGGCGTCACACAATGCGAGTTGCGTAACGAGTAGGTCGTTCAATGCTCCAACCTAGTACAGAAGCTTGTTCTTCACCACCAATTAACTGTGGCACATGCCCACTTGAGCCACAATTTTTTATAGTCGTCAGCCACTGCATAAAACGCAAAATTCGCCCAAAATTTGTTGTAAGAGTTAAGATGATATCACCTCGAAGAATGACGACGGATAGCATAGTGAATGCCGGCCTACTACGCATAAATAATGATTTTTTATTGCGTGGTGGCTACCCAGAAAGTGTGCTTCTAGCATTTACCCAAAGATTGCTTAGAAAAGGCTTTAAAAGGCTGCTCTTCGAGCTTTCGCTGTAACCGTGCTGCGCGTTCCGCGCAGGGCTCGCGATTTTTCGCTTCTGAGAGCGAGAGAGAGAGGTTTACTTGAGGGAAAAGCTGAGATGTGAGCTTGAGGTGAGCCCAAGTGTCAGTCAGTCAGTCTGCCGGTCAAGAACTTCAATAAAAGTACTTAATAAAAGATCTTGAGGAGTTTAATACACTAGGGTGTCCACGAGGGGCCTCCTAGCAGCCGCTACTGTAGTGGTTAGGGGAGGGGGGCACGCCCCCCCTGGTTTCCACCCTGGGGGGAGGGGGGGCGATGCCTGTGGGAGCGATCCTGTGGGGGCGGTTCACACATCCACATGTGTCCTTGCCACATGGTTTCTGTGTCTACCGAGAGTCGAAGCAAGCCTAGCGATTGAGAAGGTGATATGAATATGGTCTGATTATACGCTATCGCATTCAACTCTATCGCGTCCTCAGTTATTTCACCAAAGCGCCGTTTAGGTGGCGCGCTTTGCAGCAGATCGTACAGAGTGCAGTATTTGGCGCGACGTCAGACAGAAGTCAAGCTTTATCATGACTGATAATAAATTCAGCTTTTAAACTTGTGAGCATTGTCATGCTGACCCAGCGAGCGTGTCCGTCCGTCCCTCTGTCATGCGTATAAAACTATAATAAATTATACAAATATACAAAAATCAGTTTCGCCGCAAAGTCGAAACAGTAAATGCGGCAGCAACAAACTGTCATATTATACGAAGTAAGATGGCCGCTAATTATTTTGGATCCGATTTCGCGTAACTCTACAAAACGCTGGTGTAAGAGAAGGCGGCCGCTCCAGGGAGAGATGCTGTTTTCGCAGTCTTCTCGCATCGAGAGCGTATAGCACGCAGAAGTGTGTACGAGCCGTGCCAACCGCTCGTAGCTTACGAGATAGTGGGCTCCAGCGATCACACCTTTCGAGTCAGGTTCACAGTTACCGATCGAGCAAGACCTCGCCCCTTTTCCGCGTTACTTCATGCTCGTTAAAGACGGGTGGGGCGTATCCTCCCTGCTTGAGCAGTCGACAGCAGGTCTAACGCGTGGTGAGATGTTGCCGCATCCCGAGCGACCGAAACGGGCTGGCTGGTTTGATCACTACTTCAGCCGCGTTCACCGCCCCAAACACGCGCTTCGTATACCCATGGGTAGAACGTATACGATGCGTGGGTGTAATGCTATCAATTTGGACTTGATGCGGAACATGACGGCAACTGTAAAAACCAATGGAAAGTGTCCGTATAATTGCCATAGTAAAAAAAAAAAGGCAACTGTGCTCTACTGGTGCGAAGACTGTAGAACAGGCGCCCCGCAGCGGTGGTCTAGTGGCTAAGGTACTCGACTGCTGACCCGCAGGTCGCGGGATCGAATGCCGGCTGTGGCGGCTGCTTTTCCGATAGATAGATAGATAGATAGATAGATAGATAGATAGATAGATAGATAGATAGATAGATACGGTCGAAATGGGTTTGGTTCCGCAGGTCGCGGGATCGGATTCCGGCTGCGGCGGCTGCATTTTCAATGGAGGCGGAAGTGATGTAGGCCCGTGTGCTCAGATTTGGGTTCACGTTAAGGATCCCCAGGTGGTCAAAATTTCCGGAGTCCTCCATTACACCGTCTCTCATATGGTGGTTTTGTGACATTAAACCCTACATATAATCGATGCGTTTGGTTCGTTAATGCTTGCCATCGAATAGATGAAACTAAACAGCGTGCAGTGAGGCACATGCCACCTGGGGCCGTTTATTTCTTGAAAGAGTATCGCACCACGAACGCAAGACGGTCACTCCGTCCGGTGTGTGTGTTTCGTAAGAAGGCGTAAATTGCATAGAAAATCGCAGCATATTCACGGCATTAATCATGATGAGTTGGACGAAACATCCGTCCATGTGTCCAACCATCCGTGCATCCGTCCGCTCGCCCGACCGTTCATTCGTGCTTCTGTCCATCCATCCGTGCCTCCGTGCTTCTGTCCGTCCGTCCACGAGTTCGTCCGTCTGTCTGTTCATGCGTCCCTGCTTTCGCCCGTCCGTGAGTCCGTCCATCCATCTGTCCATCTATGGAAGCTTCCATCCATTCGTCCGTGAGTCCTTCTGCACGTGCTTCTCTCCGTCCGTCTATCCTTGAGTTCATCCATCCGTCCGTCTGTCTGTCCGTCCTTGCTTCTTCCCGCCCGTCCGTCCGTCCGTCTGTCACACTAGCGCCACATGCTGAGTGAGTCGTACAACTAGGTGGTTACGAACCGGTCACAAAAAGACATGCATGAACAGACCCACGACTTGAGGAGTTTCGCCCCTCAAAGTAAGCTTATGTTGAATTCCAATGGCCGATCGCGAGCGCTGGGCCGGATTGCGAATGAAGCGCGCAGATCCGAGTGGGATTGCTTTCGCCAAATCTGTGGCTGGAACGCTTGCGTCTCGACGGCAGCTGTTGGTGAGCGGAAATCTAGCGAGGGAGCACGAGAGGGCGCGAGGAAGTGCGAAGCGTTTTTTTTTTTTTTTTGGACATCCATCGGTGATTGGAGGAACGGCGGGTGCGCAGAATAAAGGAATCTTCGATTTGGCTTGCACTAGTTCAGAAAAGTGCAGGTGCAGAAAAAGCGGTGCCAAGCGGTGCAGTGAGCGTGCAGCGCCGGTCGAGCAAGTGCAGGTGCAGCCTCAACCACGCCTCGGCACTAGCCGACACTAGCGCGCGACGGCTACAGCCAAAACGAAGGCGTGAGTTGACGTGAGTGCAGGCCGGAGAACACCTTGTAGTGTAAGCCTAAAATAGCCGCCTCCGCCGCCTTGTCCGATCAATACACGGCCGTGATGGCACTTCTTGTGACTGCGATGGAATTGCTGGACTCGAGCAGCGACGACGATTCCGTCAGCGGTGCCGTTTGCAGTGACTGCGACGATGAGTACGACGATGCGTGCATCTTGGTCGCGTGCGCGTTGGTGCGCGACGATGCCAACCGTGTACCCGGGTACGAAAGCATTATCGGCAGGTACCATGAGTATGAATTCAAGCGCCTCTTCAGGCTGTCCAGGGAGACTTTTGATAGTTTCAGGGCCAAGTTCAAGACTTCAGCCTTCTACCCAAGGGCAGTGCAAGGCCGCCAACAAATCAGTGCCGAAAAAACATGCCTCATAGCGCTTGTGTACCTAGGCTCACAAATATCTATGTACGCCATAGGCGACAAATTCGATGTTACCGAGTCGTCTGTTCATGTTTGTGTGACACGGGTCGTTCACTTCTTACACGCTATTAGCGATGAGATAATTTGCTGGCCTAGTAGCGCGGAAGTGACCCGCATAAAGAACGGCTTCCTCGCCAAAAGTAAAGGCAAGGGCCCAAGAAACACCATCGGCTGTATCGATGGATCACACATCGGGATACTCACTCCAAGCGAATCTACGCAGTCTTACTTCAACCGGAAAAAGTGGCCTTCGATAATCCTGCAAGGAATCTGCGACGACAGGAACAAGTTGCTGAACGTGTTTATTGGGTTTCCAGGTTCGGTTCACGACGCCCGTGTCCTGAGGGAGAGCCCCTTCTTTGCACGCGCAATTCAGGAATGTGAAGACAATTATATACTGGGTGACAGTGCATATCCACTGATGCCATGGCTCATGACCCCATTCAAGGACAATGGAAGTTCTTTTCCTACGTGGAAAAAGAGCTTCAATAAACGACACAGTCAACAACGAGTGCTTATTGAGAACACCTTCGGCCTGCTTAAACAGCGTTTTAGGAGGCTCTACCTTGTTGATGCAAAAAGTGTGCAACAGTGCTGCTATATAGTTATGGCTGCGTGTGTGCTACACAACATGTGCAACGATGAAAGGGACTTCCTTGAGGAACTTGCAACGCTTCCCCAAGAAGAAGATGTGGGCAATGATGAAAGTGAAGGAGATTTTGATTGCAGTCTGCCAGGCTACAGTCAGTCTCTGCGAGAGTTCATTGCAAAGGAACAGTGCTAGAAGTTCATCTTTGCTTCGCGATTTATTCAGTGTGCAAATGTTTTGCGAAGTGGGGTGCCGCGTCTAGAAGCAATGTTTTTTTTTAACAAATTAGATGGAGTAGACACTGCTAGTGTTATAAAAGTTTATTGCCCATATTATAACCCGTCCTTATTTGAGAGTACGTCGATCAACCGATCGAATCGCTGCATGCGCTCATCATGCCGCTTTGCCTTTGCCTCTTCCCATTTTTTTCTTTCCTCCAGTTGTTTCACTGCTGCCTCCTCTTGCTTAGCTCTCGAAGCTTGCATTTTTTCTAATGCCTCCAAGAGCGGCGTGACTTGGGACCTACTCTGGCGCTTCCTTTTTGGCGTTGTGCTGCTCCGAACTTTGGATGCTGTGTTGCACTCGACTGGGACTGCTGCATCTTGAGGTGCTTCAGTGATGCTGGTGCTGTTGAAAGTAATTGTACAGGTGCCATGTCATTTCCAGGCTACAGCACAAATTAAGTAATTTTTACTTACTCTGGACTTGCACTAGGCAGGATTGTTTTTCCAGGCTCCAAGAGCAGCCTTGGATTTACACTATGTTCTTTTTCCAAGACTTCTGCCAGCTCTCTGTAATAGACACTATGAGAATCACTGAAGATATGAAGACACAATCGTAACTTACTCTTCATATTCACAGTTCACACGGTGGTGACCTGAAGAATTGTTGTCTTTTTTTGACTTTTTATATGCTCTGTCCAGCGACTTCCATTTGTTTTCCACTTGTGTGGCAGTCACGTTGCACAAGAACTCCGTATTGATGGCCTCAGCCAACTTCTTCCACAGAAGCCTTCTTGTGCTAAACAAAAAAGCAAAGCACAGTTAGTAGGAAAGAAGGAAGCGACGTAACGTGACCCAAGTCTTGCAGTAGCACATGAACCTTTCCTTAGTACTTCATATGTGTAGCTTTCAGGGATAATTGCTAGGGATGTTCGATTATTCGAAAATTTTGGATAATGAATCAAACAGCACTGTATTCGGTTCCTAAGTCGAATCGAATTGCACATATTCTAAGTAACAAATATTCTTTTAATAATCGGCACTGGCGGGAGAACCCCAAAACAACGAAACAGCTACAAGTCATTCTTTCAATCCCTAATGTGACCTGTACGCAGCCCAAGCTTTTGCAAGACTACCTACACTATATTGATTGTCGAATGAATGCGCTTCTGAAAGCTCCATTCTTGCTCAATTTTTACTGCACTTTAGCTGTATCGCATTTATCAGCTCCTGTCTTCGTCTTGTAATAACCAAAGGTGGGAACTACGAGTGCTTGCAGCTTCACGACTAGCAACAGATACAAGTTTTGCGTTTGCGTAAATTGTTCTTGCAGATGTAAATTTCAACGCCCATTGTTATCCGCTTTTAGTGCGCAGGCCATGTTGTGATGACGGGTTGATCTGCTCCGTTACATATTTAGTTGTATCTGCAATGTTTGGTTGTAAATTGTTTTGTTTTTGTGTCCCAATTTTATTTAAAGTGAGGTGACAAAGTCTCACGTTGATAACGCTAGTCAATGCCGTAGTTGAACCTACAATTACAAAATGTTACGAATATTCTAGTTCCTGCTGCATACGAGATTACCTTAGTTTTCGTAATTGTGGTATTTTGAGTAGATTCAAACTGACTGTAATGGCCTTTGTCGAAAGTTTGTGACTATTTGTTTCAAATAAAATGTTCTGTTCTAAGGCTGTTTTGAAAATGGTCTACTTACTATTCAAACAGTATTCAATTACTATTTGTATTCTATTTGGTGCCATTACTATTTGACTCTTACTTGATTAGGTTCCGAAATTCACTATTCACACACTTCTGATAACTGCGAACGTTCTTTTTGTGCGGGAAGCATTATGTTGGAGAAGTTGAACATTGTGTAAATCACTCTTTTGGATCATAAAGCTTCACTAAGGAGACAGCCATATTCTAACCTGTCTTTGCATTGTAAAACATGCAGCTGCGCAACCTTGTTTGCTGACACGACGGCGCAGTCTAGGTTCAAAGATAGGGTAGCACGTGTCAAGAAGCATATCTCTTTTAACAATGAGCTGCACCATCTTGAAAAGTGGCAGTGCGAGAGAAATGCGGACAGACAGTGAAGACACAAGGACTGCAGGGCGAGACTTGCTAGAGATGTGCCTCAGAATAACAACATGCAATTCCCTCTAGTGCAAATTCTCAAGGCAGCACTACACTTGCAACATGGCTTGAGCTTGGAGGTGCTGCACCTTTTCGGCAAGACAGCGGTTGTGCAATGCCCAACACAAAAGCACCGTCGCTGTTTTTGAAGATCACTTGACTTAATGAAACATTACGAATGCCTTCGTTGTGTATATATGTGCGTGACTATACATACTGTTTGTGTGTATATGTAAACGTATATGTCACAGTCAGGCGCATAGCCAAAATTTTTTTTCAGTGGGGGGGGGCAGTAAAATGTAAATTGCTGGCAGTAAAATGTAGGCAACAATAACCATCGCCATTGTGAACTTCATGCGCCCTTATCTTGTTGGTGCTTGCCTAGAGTGAAACGGAATAATAAAAAGCTGCAAATAATTTTGGACATAGGATGACATACCGAAGTGCCCTGGTTTTTCCCACCAAGTCCTTCATTTCCGAGTATTTGGCGATGAAGAACCTTGTTTTTCGGGCGCTCCAAAGCTCTTCCACATCTTCAGCCGACGCGGCTGCTGCTGGAAATGCGGCTAAAGCCCCATCGCTGTCAACGTCGCCGTCGCAGGCAGGAGAAGGCGTCGGCGGTTGTGCCGGAGGGGGGTCATTTTCACGATTCCCTGCCATGAACCGCAACGTAACGCGCTTGCCGTCTGCAAGGGCGAAAACCAAGATTAAAAATACCGACATAGCATAAGCAATGCTACGAGGCTGTTTGCTGACCGACTACGACTCCTGGCCGCTAACCACGTTTTTTGGCAATGCATGCAGCCTGACTTACCTGATGCCTCATAGACGTAACCGTTGGCGTCCGTCATAAATGACCCGTCGGGATTGTGAAGTGCCTTAACTTCCTTTTGAACGCCCTGAACAACTATTTGCAACGTCGTCTGCTCTGGCCTTGGGGGGACGCCCGCCATGCTGCACTACTCTGCACCTGCTTTGGAGTGCGTGCACGCCGGTACAGAACTCGTCAGGAACTAGGCTTACACCTAGACAAAACGAGGGAGCCAGTGCAGAGGGTGCGACAGAGGGCGCGCGCTGCTCCGGCAAAACGAGGACGAAGGTGCTGCACCCTTTGAACTGGTTCAGCCGGTGCAGCCAAAACGAAGAGACCATAAGTCACTTGAACTTCCGGTCAAATTCGCTAACTTCGGCGGAGCAAGAATTCTTGCTTCACGGAGCAATCCGTGATCTGTGGTTGCTCTTAATTTGCCTTTGGAACACACAATTCACGCTCCCAATCCACCATTGGAATGTGATTGCTCCGCTCTGGGCAGAAAAACTTGATCTGCATCTGCCATTGGAATTCAACATTAGTTCCGTTCTATGAACGATGGCGGTGTCACAACGGTTGTGTCACAACAATGTTAGTGGCGTATGCATGAGCTCAACAGTCATTGCAGACGCCAGCTTATCGCGTTAAAACATTTTGTCGCACCACGACGATCCTTAAATTTAGGCATCAATGTATATATATATATTTATTGCCTGTGAACCTTTTGTAAGAAATCTGTTGCGATGGTTTCTGTAGGGAGCACCCTTTTATTAGACAGACCAGTGCAGTGGCCCATCGAAGTGTCGACTGGACACAAAGTCCACTGTGCACGGCCTGGATCGGCTGGAGTTGCACTGGACAGCTTCTTGTTCCAGCAGCAGGAGCAGGTTGGCGCCCTTCCTGAATAGCACCGACGGCACGTACAGAGCTTTCTGCGGGCCCGCCGATGTCCAGTAACGGCCCAGATTAAAGCCGTTCAGAAAGGCAGTACCCTGGAAGAGTAGACACGAGGACAGCTTGAAACAAAACTGCAGAAACAGTCACCGGGCTGTGCTCTGCGTTACTCCTTATGTAACGGGAACAAATAACACGTCGAAATAGTTTTTACATTGCATTGAAGCTTGTATGTAGTATTACGGTTACGCGAAAGCGCAGCGAGCGTGAGTCATATATATATGTGCCGCCTCGTCAAGTGGCGCCAGATATGGAATATGAAAAGCAACTAACCAACAAGGAATACAACTCAGCCGAGAATTCGGGAGGGCGCCCACTGTCGTGCGCACCATAACCTTGACAGGGATTGGTAGATGGCTCAATGGCTCATCCTTTGTCCGTTCTGCGTTTAAATCTGCTTGTTAATGCGGAGAATTTCTTAGCGAACTTCGGTAACATTGAGCGCGTCCGTCCGTCCGTCCGTCCGTCCGTCCATCCATCCATCCATCCATCCATCCATCCATCCATCCGTCCGTCCATCCGTCCATCCGTCCATCCGTCCATCCGTCCATCCATCCATCCATCCATCCATCCATCCATCCATCCATCCATCCATCCATCCATCCATCCATCCATCCATCCATCCATCCATCCATCCATCCATCCATCCATCCATCCATCCATCCATCCATCCATCCATCCATCCATCCATCCATCCATCCATCCATCCATCCATCCATCCATCCATCCATCCATCCATCCATCCATCCATCCATCCATCCATCCATCCATCCATCCATCCATCCATCCATCCATCCATCCATCCATCCATCCATCCATCCATCCATCCATCCATCCATCCATCCATCCATCCATCCATCCATCCATCCATCCATCCATCCATCCATCCATCCATCCATCCATCCATCCATCCATCCATCCATCCATCCATCCATCCATCCATCCATCCATCCATCCATCCATCCATCCATCCATCCATCCATCCATCCATCCATCCATCTGCTTACGTTTGGGTGCTCCCGTGGTCACCCCCTTAATTTGGCGTGAAACAAAGTTAGCATGGGAGGGTAAGCATGGTTTCACGAATATGTCGCGCTGGTCAGGACTCGAATATTGTCACAGTCCCGTCGCATACGTCGTCAAACACTTCCCGCCAGACAGTGGCGCGGGTATGTGCCACGAGAACACACATGGGCAATACCTGACATCGGTAACGTCTACCCAACGAATTCGAAAAATAAATGTCAGAGTGCCAGCTGAAATTGAACCCAAGCATTCTGCGTAGCAATGAAGCATTGCACGACAGAGCAGTGCCAGATCTCGGAACTACTTTTCAAATAGACGCCAACCATGTGCTCAGATTTGGGTGCACGTTAAAGAACCCCAGGTGGTCTAAATTTCCGGAGCCCTCCACTACGGCGTCTCTCATAATCATATAGTGGTTTTGGGACGTTAAACCCCACATATCGATCGATCAAATAGACGCCAATCTTCTTGAACGTCAATGGTGATTGCACTGCTACCTACACAATTTTATAAACTTTACATATGTACCCCTTCGATACAGCCGTCACGTTGGGTTAACGTCAATTGTGGTTAGTTCCCATGCTCTGAAGTTGACTTATGTAGCAGTGTCTAGGGCCAGCATGCTCGCGAGCATCAGCGCTTCACATCAGCTTCTGGTGTTGCTGATACGCATGTTCTAATTGGCATCGTTGCGCAAGTGTCAAACAAGTGGTTATATAAACATCTGCAACTCTTCAACATATGTCTGTGCGTGCAACATTTGTACATATATTTAGCGTCATTTCATGACGTGTCGCTCAATAAAAAGAAATTGCAATACGGCGACTTTCCCTCCGAATGCTTCGCATAACGTCGATTCCCAGGTACGTGGGATCTACCGAATTTTTTTTGGGTTGAAGCCATATAGGTAGCACCCACTCGGTACAGCAGCAGCATTTCATTACGTCAGCATCTCATTGACTTACCGTAGATCAGATGATAAAGCAGTTAGCTGCTAACTTCACGCAAGGTAACATTCCAGTTTTGTTTGCCCTTGCGCCATTTATGCGGCAGTCGTTGAGACGTTAAATAGACACGCACCTTTTTAAACATCTGGATGAGAAGGAAGGTGTCGTAGATGCGATTGCCTTCCGGCAGCCTGAAATCGGCCGCGAACACCGCAAATCCTTTGTTCGTGACTGGCTCCCGTGGGTCTACAAGCTGCTTGAGTGACCTGTAGTCCCGAAGCCAACTGCCTTGGGCGAGGTTGATGGGCCGCATCGTCCATTTTTTCAGGACCATGGATTCGATAGTTACATTTTCTACAATGCCCTGTCGATAGAAAAAAAAAAGAGAAACAAATCCGGGACATTCATGTTACCCCGTGGCTGCTTACAGGTTTGCCGTATGTGATTTGCTGATTACCCCCCTATGATTTACTCGGTAATCAAATAACCGATACAGACGACGCCATATTTATTTGTTAGGCTGCGCACTAAGCTGATGCATATCTCTGAGTACGCTCGCCATGATCGGGTTGTCTTATGGGCATCCGTTTGGTATGGGCATCCGCTTCAGTGATCTAGTGGTCACGGCGCCTGCCTGCTGACCCGTTACTGGTCTCCGGATTGATTACTGATTGCGGTGGGAACATTCTGGTTGGAGCCAACATTCAAGAGGCACGTCTGCTTAGATTTAGGTGCACGTTAAAAAACCCCGAATGGTCTAAGTTTCTGAAATCACTACGGCGCGTCTCCATCATATCGTTATTTTTGAAACGTAAAACGATGGCAGTTTTTATTTTTCCTATACATGCAGACAGAACGCATACGACTGTTACACTCTATGTTTAGCGACAACGTTCTCAACAGGCACTTGATTTCTTCTTCATGTAAGTTTATACGGTTGGTTCACGCATGCTCTATACCACTATTATCGACACGCCAGGCCCCAGCCAAGCTCGACTCCGATATTCTAAGTATATATTGTTACCACACAATATGTATGTCGACCCCACAGGCAGCGTGAAACACGTGTCACGGGTGCCATACGAGCGGACTCTCCGTGCCTAGCTGGTCTTGCCTGACAAACGTGCATTCGCTAATTAGAACTTGTTGTTCGGCTAGTTGGTAATTCGTCATATTCTATAGTTAAGGTAATAGGTGAGGTTACCTTAACTTTAAAGGTCGAGGTAATCGCTGGCGACGACTATCTACTATTTCTGGTAGTACACGTTGGAAAATGGCCCAGAAAATCTATGCCGATATGTGAAAATGGTGTCCTCGACACTTGAACAGGATGCAACAGGCCAGTTGGCTTGACGGGTGGAGGTTTGCGGCGTTGGCAGTTTTTACAAGTTCGCACGTAAGTTTTCACGCCCGTGTCAAGTCTCGGCGAGTAATAGTTTCATCTAATCCTTGTCAATGCCCGGATGTAGCCCAAGTGACCAGCGGTCGGCTTGTGGTAGGCGTGGAAGACCTCACGTCGGAGCGATGAGGAAATGACGAGTGAGTAGCTGGTGCCACTACAAGTGGGAAGCTTTTCTTATGGAGTACGTCTCTGCGCAAGCAGTACGATGCCACCCCCGTTGTAAATAATTTCGGCGTGCTATTGGTTAGTCTTTCGAGGGAATGAGTGAGCGGTAAAGCTCTTTAGCGCCGTTCCGCTGTTGTTGTGAAAAAGTGGCAGTGTCCACAACGCCCAAAAAAACTATGTCGTCGTCTTGGTCTTCTGTTTCAACAGGAGACCGAAAAAGACATTTTTTATTGTGATATAAAAAAATACTCAGCCCACACCCTAAACATATAGGAGGCAATTTATTGATCCTTCCTCAGGATCACTTAATTGCCTGCTAAGACAGTCGGCATCAGCAAGCCGGCTTCCTGATTTATAGGTAACAAAGCACAACTCTTGGAGCCGAAGACTCCAGTGTGCGAGACGGCCGGATGGGTCTTTCGAATTCATTAACCAACAGAGCGAATGACGATTGCTGATAACTGTGAACGAGCGACCGTACAAATACGGGAAAAATTTCAGGACTGCTCATACCATTGCGAGGCATTCCTTCTGGGTCATCGTGTTAGTTGGCTTCCGTTCGGGACAGCTTGGGACGGTACGTAAGCTTGTGGATCGCCAAGCGATAAGATGCGTTCATACTTCAGAGCTATACACATTCACAACAACTGACCTTGGGGTCGACGATAGCTCCCATGTTTATGCGGCCCTGGTTCTCCACGAGGATGGACAGCCTCTGTCCGGTTTTTATCTCGATGATGGCTTCGAACAACTGGTCGCTACGGGAAATGATGGCCTTGAACACCTGGAAAAAATTCAGATTAAAAAAACCCCTGAATGCTTGGTCACTTAAAAGGGCCACTGGCCAGGGAAGATCGTTTCAAGTTATCACATAACAAAAATTTTCGCCAAGTATAGATGACGTTATCTCACAAAACGGGCTCTTGCTCCTTTTGCATCGTCGCGGGCATTCTGAAATTTACGCAGTCAGTATAAAGGAAATGCCTGGCAAGGGATAGTGAAGAGAGGAGAAGAGATATATAAAAGACGCCACGTTCTCGAGATATGAGTATACCAATGCCAACGACAGCAATGTCGGAGTGCCTCTCTCCTTATTGAAGAAGTAAAATCACAGTTTCGCCACAAGGGCGAATCAGTGAATGAGATAGCAACAAATTGCGACATTATTCGATTCGAGCCAACTCTTTTGGATACGATATCACCTAACTCTAAAGAACGCCGATGTAAGAGAATACGGCCGTTACAGCGAGTTATATTTTTGCACAGTCTCATGGTGCTCAGAGCGCAGCACGTAAAAAAGGGCATACGAGCCGTCCGCGTTAATAGAGGCTTTTAGCAAGCTACGGAAACACTTTACGGAAATACGACACGGTTTCTTTCCGTATGCGCGTACAATGGTCGCGCATGCGCACTCGTCAGCTGGTTCTATGTTGCCGCCTTTCCGTAACGTGTTTCCGTAGCTGGCTAAAAACCACTAATGCCTGCCGAGTAAGCGCGCGCCAGCGTTCTTAAAATTGAAGTTCACAGGTGCAGCTCAGCGACTCCCCCCCCCCCCCCCCCCCTCCTTCGCATCCCCATCATGCTCGTTCAAGATAGGTAGGTGTTTCCTCTTTGCTTGAGCACTCGATGGCAGGAATAACATGCGTGGTGATGTTATCGCATGTTATTTTTATATGTGCCGCGCTAATACAGGCTAAGGTCATAGATAACCAACATCGCCCGATTCACAACTCTTTCTTTAAAAAAAAGTTCAGGAAATTTTCCAAAGACCAAGCACAGCTGCAAGCAACTGCGGGAAGCCCTGGTTGATAAAGCAAGCGCTGCACAAAATACGAAGAATTATAAGAAGTTGAACAAGTTGGTATATGCATGGTTTTCTGATAAACGATCCTGGCCGCGCAGACACGGACCCAAAAGAAGAGACGAAGACAACAGGAACGCTGATTATCAACTGAAGAGGTGCTCTGCGGCGGAAAAGAATTAACTTCTCCACAAGAACGAAATAACTTCCCCGTCGCGTGCGCAGGCGTGGAGCGCTACCTGTTAATCCAGCACGACAGAATGAGGAGGAGGAGGAGGAGGGAGTTATACTCGAGAGATAACTTGTCAGGAATTTCTACTCTCCTTATGCCAGTTTTTATTTTTTTATTTATCAGATACTGCCGGCTGTCTTTTGGGAGCCATGGCAGGAGTGGGTACATCACATTACAATGTTACACATTGCATCGTTTCAGCTGACAACCGAAATAAAAAAAAAAGAAAGAAAAACAGAACAAATGCGCATATGTCTAATGATAACAACACATGCGGCCGAATGTGAACTCAAGACGCGAACATAAAAAAACAAGCCCAACAGCATTTGCAATAATACACATTTGCAATAATACATGTTAATCGACAACTGGCTCGCGCATGCTCTAGGACTTCCATCGACATGCTGGGCCTATACCACAAGCAACGTGTCCTTATTCTTGTGCCCATATAACATTGTAAATTGATCGAATTTCGGCGTGCATTCAATTCTCGGGCAATTCAGTTATTAGTTGCAGTGGTAGCGTACGCATTCGCCAGCCATCGATGCACTTGCTTAACCATATATGCCCATGGTCCTACTTGTAGGACACTGAGACCTGTCTCAATAAGTCGAATGTTTTTTATGTGAAAAAGGTAGCGCCACCTAAGGTGTGCTTATAATGTCCCGTCCTCGTCACATGGTAGTTTAGCTGATTATTGTGCTACAAATAGCCACATATTTGCAGTCACAAAATGGCTATTTCGCGTGCCTGTAGCTGAGTGCCATACCGCGAAAAAGAAAAAAAAGATATAAGTAATGTACAGTTAACTTGTTATCGATACTGCTGATATTTTTGTCGATTGTTCTTCGGTTATCGAGTGTGCAGTAACTTTCGTATGACAGTGATAGGCGCTAATGTTTTTTGTTCGTGGTGTGTCAAACATGGGGGTCCTACATATAGGACGGCTTCAAGACCATTGTTCGAAAGAGTTAAACAAAATAAAAGCCTTATTCTGTTTTATGAGGTCGCAGAAGCAATAATTTCGTAGAACTATATGATTTTTGTTAATTTTCCTAAGCTTGGACATATATGGTTAAAGAAGTGCCTGATTATCCGCTTAGAACCCCCGTGTGGCGGATTGACAAGTCGGGCTGCGTGCTCTCACGTGGGTGGGCAGGCGGTGCAGAAAGGGAGCGCCCTCCCTCCCCTAATCACCTATGAAGGGTGGGGTGCGCAAAATGTGTTCCATACATTTACTAAGGAAGGCGACGAATGCACTTACTTGAATAAACTTTCACCCCCCCCCTCCCCCTGATGCGGAACCCTGCGCGCCCCTATGTATGCGACAACTACCTTCTTTTATCATGAACGATGTGCAACCAGTGACGTAACTTGAGCGCCTATCTTTCCAGACGTCTCTGTCGTCTTTCCCCCTTTTATTTTCATATGTGCCGCGCTAATACAGGTCAAGTTCATAGATAACCAACATCGCCCGATTCACAACTCTGTCTTTAAAAAAAAGTTCAGGAAATTTTCCAAACACCAAGCACAGGTGCAAGCAACTGCGGGAAGCCCTGGTTGATAAAGCAAGCGCTGCACAAAATACGAAGAATGATAAGAAGTTGAACAAGTTGGTATATGCATGGTTTTCCGATAAACGAACCTGGCCGCGCAGACACGGACCCAAAAGATGAGACGAAGACAACAGGAACGCTGACTATCAACTGAAGAGGCGCTCTGCGGCGGAAAGGAATCAACTTCTCCGCAAGAACGCAATAACTTCCCTGCGCGTGCGCAGGCGTGGAGCGCTACTTGTTAATCCAGCACGACAGAATAAGGAGGAGGAGGGGGTTATACTCGAGAGATAACTTGTCGGGAATTTCTACTCTCCTTATGCCAGTTTCTATTTTTTTTATCAGATACTGCCGGCTGCCTTTTGGGAGCCATGGCAGGAGTGGGTACATCACATTACAATGTTACACATTGCATCGTTTCACTTGACAACCGAAATGAAAAAAAGAAAAAGAAAACAAATGCACATATGTCTAATGATAACAACACATGCGGCCGAATGTGAACTCAAGACGCGAACATAACAAGCCCAACAGCATTTGCAATAATACATGTTAATCGACAACTGGCTCGCGCATGCTCTAGCACTTCCATCGACATGCTGGGCCTCTACCACAAGCAACGTGTCCTTATTCTTGTGCCAATATAACATTGCAAATTGATCGAATTTCGACGCGCATTCACATTCTCGGGCAACTCAGTTATTAGTTGCAGTGGTAGCATACGCATTCGCCAGCCACCGATGCACTTGCTTAACCATGCCCGCCCATGGTCCTACTTGTAGGACACTGAGACCTTTCTCAATAAGTCGAATGTTTTTTATGTGAAAAGGTAGCGCCACCTAAGGTGTGCTTATGATGTCCCGTCCTCGTCACATGGTAGTTTAGCTGATTATTTGTGCTACAAATAGCCACATATTTGCAGTCACAAAATGGCTATTTCGCGTGCCTGTAGCTGAGCGCCATACCACGAAAAAAAAAAGATATAAGTAATAAACAGTTTACTTGTTCGGATACTGCTGATATTTTGTGTCGATTGTTCTTTCGGTTATCGAGTGGTGCATGTACGTTCGTATGACAGTGATAGGCGCTAATTTTTTTGTTCGTGGTGTGTCAACATGGGGGTCCTACATATAGGACGGCTTCAAGACCATTGTTTCGAAAGAGTTAAACCAAATAAAAGCCTTATTCTGTTTTATGAGGTCGGCAGAAGCAATAATTTCGTAGAACTATATGATTTTTGTTAATTTTCCTAAGCTTGGACATATATGGTTAAAGAAGTGCCTGATATCCGCTTAGAACCCCCGTGTGGCGGATGACAAGTCGGGCTGCGTGCTCTCACGTGGGTGGGCAGGCGTGCAGAAAGGGAGCGCCCTCCCTCCCCTAATCACCTATGAAGGGTGGGGTGCGCAAAATGTGGTTCCATACTATTTACTAAGGAAGGCGACGAATGCACTTACTTGAATAAACTTTCACCCCCCCCCTCCCCCTGATGCGGAACCCTGCGCGCCCCTATGTATGCGACAACTACCTTCTTTTATCATGAACGATGTGCAAGCTGTGTAAGCTGTGCAAGACTCACGCGGTAACTTACGTCATCGACGTAGATATAGCCTCGATCCCGTATTCCGGGCACCTTCAGAAGCGGGGACGCCCCCACTTTGGAGGGGGCGGTGGTCTCGTACAGCATCAAGCCGTAAGCCTGTCGAAATGAAAGAAAGTTGGAAGCACACGCACACGAAAACTAACCGACTAAGATATCTGTTCATAGTGATTGAGCAAAATCCGAACGTTAAATGCAGATGCCGGCCCCGCCGCGGTGGTCTAGTGGCTAAGGTACTCGGCTGCTGACCCGCAGGTCGCGGGATCCAATCCCGGCTGTGGCGGCTGCATTTCCGATGGAGGCGGAAGTGTTGTAGGCCCGTCTGCTCAGATTTGGGTGCACGTTAAAGAACCCCAGGTGGTCTAAATTTCCGGAGCCCTCCACTACGGCGTCTCTCATAATCATATGGTGGTTTTGGGACGTTAAACCCCACAAATCAATCAAATGCAGATGCCACAAGCTTGTACTTTTAGATGATGCTTGGTTGCCTAGAAATGTGCACAAGTGATTTATAGTTTCTAGATAAAACAAACAAACTATTGTTCAAATTTTTATTGCTGCTTATGCACGTGTTTTTTTCTTAGAACGGGAAAACCTATATATGGTAATTAAAAGGATAGGTGTTCCCTGTAAGAAAGAAAAAAAAACACATGAAACCGCGTTGTGCATTTTATTTTGTTTAGTACTTTATTTACCTGCTATTCCAGGAGAGGATAGAAATATAGCAGAAACCAGTACGCATGTGTCACGCTGTCAGCGTAATCCAAATAACCGGTAAAACACAGAAGTCATGGGAACATAATTACATAAAAGATAACAAAACAAAATAACGTAAGGAGCATGCAGTTTACAGTCTGTGCGCTCTGGGTTAACTATTCTCTGGGTTAAGAGTATCCTGAGAGAACTCAACTGTCTAAATATAGTTAAGGTCGGTGCTTCAGAGTCCTGAATATGTGGGAAGGAAAATTTCAATACTTTTATTTATCAGGGTTACCACTCACGTGTATCACACCAGCATATCGTATATCAACACTACCGAAACGAGTCGGCGGGTGTTGTCTTAATGATAAATGTAGCTTTATTATTCCCTGTACCCAGCGTCTTGTTCGGTCTTTAGGGTAGCTTACTGGCTATTTCATCAATGTACGTAATTTTTATCCTTTTATTACATCTGCAGTAGTTTCGTCGCCGTTGGGGAATGGGTGCGTTGGGAGATTTGAGTTCCTGTAATGACGTTAGCAGAACACGTAAGCGCGCGAATTATCATGAGTTATCAGAACTTCTTACGTGGCCAACTCGCTCGAACGTAAGTGGGTAGGTCGATTGCACTGTGTGGTTCATCAGCTGCCGGAGTGTCTTCAGGCCAAACATCTGCAATGATACACGCGTTCCCGGTGTTTGCAAAGCGTGCCCGAAACAAACAAACAAACAAACAAACAAACAAACAAACACAAAAGCCCACGACAACCTAAACTCATGAATACGTGTAGAGCACCAGTGAATTAACTCACACGCAGGGGAAAAAATCGTAAGTGGAAAAAGAATTTTTTTCCATGGTGAAACAATCTATATTAACACAACCGTCCAACATGTA